>RJWT010002463.1:0-40691 GCA_004365215.1 Cuniculus paca | reverse complement strand
CTGAGCTAGATCCCCAGCCCTAGTTTTAGACATTTATTAAAATGAAAAATGTGGTGAACTTTTAAGAATTTTTGTGGAATTTCTTCTTCCTTTAGCTTTGAAGAAAGAAGCAGCATAGTACACCTGTCAGAGCACTGGAGTAAGGATTTAAGAGCTGAGGTTTCAGACCCTCTGACTGGGCTGTTTTGTAACTTGGAACACTGAGATTTCCTCTCCAGATTTCCTTTTAATCTTCTCTTTCTTAAAGTGAAAGAGCTAGCTAGGCTAGGTCAGCTCTCATTGTCTCCACATTTCAAAACATCCTAACTTTTATATTTGGATAAAATTTAGTATAAAAATATTCAAGGAAAGTGAATGGTAGGCATCTACATTCCTTTATGGGCTCCTACCCTTCTAGAGCCTTGTCCTGTCTGTGGCCCTCGCCCATTAAAAGCTGATCTCAAAATAAGGTTTGGTTTTATGCTGGTCTTCAACCACTGCTTACATACTACCCCAAAACTTAATGGTTCAGAACAAACATTTATAGTCTTGTACTTTCTGTGAATTATAAGTCTGGGTGCCTCTGGCTCTGGGTCCCTCATGAGGTTGTCAATCAAGCTGTCACACAGGGTTTTAGTGTTAACATGGTTTGACTGTGTCTGAAGAACCCACTTTCAAACTCACTTGTGGCTATTGCCAGGTTGCAGTTTCCTGCTATGGGGAGCTCTCTGTAGATTGCCTCAAAGTCTTCATGAATAGGCATCTGGTGGTCAGAGAGAGGAGAACCAGAGAGTGTTGAAGATGGAAGCCAGACCTGTTTGGTAAACAATCTTGAAAATAACATTCTATCATTTCTGCCATATTCCATTTGTTAGAATTGAGTCAACAAACCAACACTCAAGAGGAAGGGATGGTACAAGGCAATACAAAGAGACAAGGACCATTGGGAGGGTGTATTAGAGACTACTAACCACAGGTATGACTCACACATTTGGATGAGATTTATATGCTGTGGTTAATTGGGGAGCATTTGTTTTAATTGTGGGATAACAGTCTGTGCATTTTATGAGGAATTCCAACCATAGTTGTTATGGGTTGTGTTTAGATGACCCCTCCCAAGCCTCATGTAGTCATGGAGGCAGCTGAGTCTAGCATTTGTGATTGGTCCGTTGTCTAGTGCTGGGATTGGTGGTGTAAGTGCTGTATCTGCCCAGGAGTGGGTAACCAGCATACAATATAGGGGAGGGAAGAGCGTGTGCTTTTCTCTTTTTGCCCTTTAGCTCTTGTGGCTTGTAGCCACCATGAATAGCTGCCCCTTAGCCATGCCACCTTGTCTTGGAGCCAGCTGAGTATATACTGAAACCTCCAGAAACTGTAAGCTAAATAAACCTTTCCTTCCTTCATTTTGGGTGTTGGGTATTTTGTCCCAGCAATGAGAGAAAAGTAACCAAGACAACAGTTGATGGGGTGAGGGGTCTAAGTGGTGAAGTAGTAAATAAGACAGAATAGGGAAAGAAAGGATGTAGCTCTTCTTAAAAGTGAAGCCGCATAGTCATATTTATTGAATTCTGCCATATGTTAATCATTATGGTGGGCAGCAAGAGATGGGTTCAGGAAAGATCCTGGATGGCCTTGCATGGCCCAGCTCTTCCTCTTTTATTGCTTGTAGTCTTCAGAATAACCACAGAATGTGTCAGTAGGGCAACACACTGACGTAAGAAGGAATCATATGGAAAATACCTAGGCTCTGTTTCCATCCCTCTTTGAACAGGATAACCAGGAACACTTTGGCACAACTATCCGATTATCCAGAAAGGCATAAAAACCCCTTCAGTTATGACATGATACGGACACACAAAGATAAGACTTTATCTGCCTGGGTGGTATTTTCAGCATTACAAGACCATCTGGTTTCTGTCATCCTTTGTTGCTTACCTGTGAGTAATAATGTTGCTTTACTTAATTTACCAAAAGAGTGTTCTATCTTACTGGACTCACACAACTAGTAAAATAGCCAGTATGTAATGAATCTCCTTCACAACAGGGGTATATAAAATTCAGTTCCCTTCCTCCAAGGTAAAAAAAATTTGTTGTTGGCTAGGTCCTTCCTCCAAACCTCCATCACCTCACAAAGAGAATTAGCTGAAAAAAATTCTCGGCCTATTTGAAGCCCAGAGGCAAAATACGACAGTGAATGGAGCATGGTTCTCTTGCCCCTTCTCTGTTAAAGGTGTGTCATTTTAACTCTGTCTTAGTTTTCCTGTCAGGAAAAAATAAAAGGTGGTATCTTCCAACTTGTCTCTCCCAGATGAATGATGAAGATGAAGAGTTATTTCTGAGAAAAATATTTAAATTTATAGCACCATCCAAATAGTAGATAGTATGATTATGCATTATTCTCCAGCACAGTGAGCCAACCAATTATTTGCTTTTTCCTATTTTTCAACAAATACATAGTAACTTCTATTAGTAATTAGATATTTAGAGAAAACATGTTATTAATAGTCTGAACCTATCAAGAGTACTCTACTAGTCAAAATTACCCACAATATTGACACAGAAGGTAGGGAATAGCAGAATTGACTGAAGAAGTAAGCAGGACCTATCAATTACGAGATCCCAAGATAATGCCAGGATCTGCATGTAGAACTTCTCACAGGTTCCCATGATATGTGGACTGCATGTAAGGACAAAGACACCAGGAGAATCCTGCTATCATGACTTTTCAAGGTAGCCCATCCTGGGTCTCCCAGACCTGGGTTGTACTTTTATTTTTTCTCTTTTTCTCTTTTCCTCTTTTGTTCAGCCCAAGTTTGCTCCGGAGAGCCAGTTTTTCCCTTACTCCTTTATCTCTCATTTTCACATAAACTTTTGGCACTTTTTGTCTTGTCTCATACAATTCTTTACTTGAGACAAGAAGTACCTGGAATGTTTTGTTTGGTGACTCATTTTTAAAAGAATGACCCAACAACAATATACTATGCAGCTGGGCCTGGTGGCGCACGCCTGTAATCCCAGCACTCCGGAGGCTGCGACAGAAGGATTGTTGTGAGTTCGAGACCAGCCTGGGCTACAAAGTGAGCTCAAAGCCAACCTTAGCAGCATAGTGAGACCCTGTCTTAAAAAGACAAGGTCTGGGGATTTAGCTCAGCGGCTGAACCACCTGCCTGGTAAGCGCGAGGTTGTGAGTTTGATCCCCGGTGCCACAAAAAACAAAAAACAAAAAAACAATGTACTGTGCAAACAAACAATACCCAAGTCTGAGTGCCTGAAAACAGCAAAACATTCTCTCTCGATCTGTGTGCCCATTACAGAACAGCCAAAGCTCCACTCTATCATCTCAGGTGGGTCTAGGCTAATGGAGCAATGACTGGGTCAGGAAGGAGTAAACATAGAAACTCACACTCTGGCTCTTGAGTGGTCCAGAGAGGAATACGTCATTCCCTCTTGCACTTCATTGTCCAAAGTAAAGCATGAGGTCAAGTCTAACCTCCGAAGAGGAAAGAAGCACAATGCTGCTGTGTGCACAGAAAGGAGCGCTGTGAGCTTTGTGCAGTAGTGTGGAGGCAGTCTGAAAAAATAGACGGTTTGCATTTCCAAGCTACAAGGGACAATCAGCCTGTGACAGTTCTAATTTGTAGACATGCTCTCTTACTTATGAATTACTTAAGTATTTTAGGCAATGAGTGACCACATCAAACTATTTTTTATTATAAAAAAATCCACAGGATTTATTAAGCAATCTTATCAACATTTCCTGAGGTGTGTCTTTAACTGAGTCAGTCTCACAGAGAGAAGTCTGAAGGGGTGCTGTGTGTGCACGTGTGTGTGCATCTGTCAGTGTGTTCTTGAGATGCTGGGAAATGGAAAGATGTGATTGGCTTAAGGTCAAGATTAGTCAATGCTTGTAAATTTCCCTTTGCAAGGTTAATGACTTAGCCCCTTCTAATTTAGCTGCACTGAAACTTGTTATAAATTTGTTAGTTCAGTTGCATCTGTTTTAGATCGGCTCTCACATCAGAGACTGCTCTTATTTCTTCTCCAAATTTCCTTTCTTGGATTCCTACCACCATGATAATCCAAATGAACACTGAGGCTTCATTAGTTCTGGCTTCTACTCCCAGCTCTTTCATTAACTGTATTACTTTGGAAAAGTTACTTTACCTCTCCAGGCTTTATCTCTAAAATGAGGGAGTTGGCTAGGAGAATTCCTTCTAGCTATAACTGCTTATGGTTCTAAGTCATGCTGTGAAGCCAGATAGAGAGTTGTGTGTTTCTTCCTGTTTCCTGAGTTTATCAGCAACTGGAGGAGCTATCTCAGCAAAAGCTTGGCCTCCTAACATACAACTGAGTCCTTTGAAGATCAGTCACATTTCAGCACCTCCCAATGTATTATTTCCTCCATTCCTTCCATGCCTGCTTTGGGGTGCAGAACCTCAAGCACAAGGTGCAATTTTTATGCATTCAATTTTTACTACTCTTCTTTTTCTTAGAGAAAACTAAAAGAGTACACACACACACACACACACACACACACACACACGGTGAAATCATTCCTCTGGTTACACTAATCAGGGTTTTGAAGGTTTTTGTTGTGGTGTTAATGTTGTTGATTTTATCCACAGATTAAGAAGGTAAATGTTATAGCTTTTAGTTGCTTATTCCTTTGAATGTTTACAGCCTTATATGTAATGGTCAATGTATTAAAAACATTCTAGAACATCAGTCTAGGAGAACAAGATCATATTCATATACATGGTTTTCTTTATGAGGCCAGTGAAGAAATTACTTCAGTAGAAAAAATTTCTCAGGTGCCCAACTATAACAAGCTTCCTATACCTTCAAGTACAAGCTAAAAATTTTTCTTCAAAATGTCTTTGACACCTTAAAAATGTTGACTTCAGATTCAGTCTTTCCTAAATTTTCTCTGCTCTGATGAGTAGTTTGGGAAGCCTAAAGATTTTAGAGTTGTACATATTTTAATCCAAACCCTAGTGACTGAGTGACCTTAAAAAAGTTACCTAAACTCTCTGAGCCTCAGTTTTTTCATCCATGGAAAGGATCCTTGTCTAACAAATTGTTGTAATTAGTAAACAAAGTCACAGCAGTAAAGCTCTGAATTTAGAAACCATAGATGACAGGTGACCAAAAACTTCATTCACACAAAACTACCAGAACTGAATACATGTCAGTCTGTTCCATCAAATTTCTGCTTCATTCTCTTATTCCACTGCTTTGATAGGGCACAGAACCAAAAGTATGTGCCTCGAACTAACCATGGGAAGTATCTGTTTTCTTATATATCCTGAGCTTAGGGTGGACAGCATAAAAAAATCCTGCACACATAACTTGTTTTATACGTTCACGGACAACCTTACCAATCTAGTCCCATAACATTTCATCATCATTCAAATAAGTCCAAGATGTGCTCCCTAGCGACCTATTGTATCTGAAGTAAGCCATATATATTCTGTACTTTTAGTATTTTTAAAAAGATGTTTGTGAAAATACCAAATAACAGAAAAAATCTACTATAGGAGCATTCTATGTATATTTCAACTTAGCATTATAAAATATTTTCTTAATCTCTATCCATCAAGGTCATAATTCAGTTTCAACCAGGTGTGTCCAAGTTGCAGAGCACAGGTTGAACACCCGTAGCTTGCCTCGGTCACACCAAGAGAAGAGGAATTGTCTTGGGCTTCATATAAAATACATAATACTGTTAATGTATACAAGTAATGACCCTTTATTTTTATATTTTAATACTGCTTATTATAACACAGCCCAAAAGTTGGACATACCTTCCCCCAGCATTTCTAAGGAAAAGAAACAGTTCTGCTTCTCCCAAGTTTCAAGTTTCTTTATAATTAAGTTACATATTATTTCGGAGTTTCTCTCTCTCTCTCATTCTCCTCCATTGCAGCCATTCCTCTTCCTGCTTGCTTCTTTCCTTCCCCCTTTGTCCCCTTCCCAAATTTAGTGAGGCTTTCTCAAGTCCAACCAAAGAACCACTGAGTCTTACAGCTGAAGAAATTTCACATGTCTGTCTTCCCTGCTGTAAATAAAGCAAGGCTCTAAGAAATTACATGAACTGCATTTTGATTTTTTGAAATACCTTCTTATGTATAAAATTTAGGTGTTTGGGTAAAAAAGCAAACCAGGGAAAATTAGATACAGGGCCTATACATTCTGTTCCAAGTTAAAAATCTGTGCTTAACATATAATGTAGTCATTTAATCCTTCTAACAGGAAGGGGCGGGATCCGACAGGCTTATTTCCTTTTTTCCAAGTGCCACCTTACAGTTGTGGTCTTGTGGTAATGTGGCTGGTACAATTAGAAACCAAAATTAGAAGCCCAGCAACCACAAGAGGAAAACGCTCTGGAAGGGCTGTAGGCTGTGACCCAGAAATCACAGCCCGAGACACAGTCGGGCCATGGCTTCGTGCACAGACGTCTCTCGCCTGCGCGTACCTGGAAGCCTTCGTATTCATTTAGCCAAGGCTTCTCAGCAAATCTGAAGGAGAAAGAAAACTAGATCACTCGTTGCTGAACTGAGGCCGTAAGTCAGCTCGTCACAGGGTGTCATCAACAGTTCTGCCCCCGCAATTCTCCAACCAGGGAAAATACAAGTGTTTTTCATCAGAAATTCTGATAGGAACCTCCCTGACTCTGAGCTATGAATTTTTTTGTTATTTTAAAGAAAGATTATTGTCAAACACATGAATTTTATAACATCTGTTTTCATTCTGAATTCCTTTTTTCACTTCTTCATCAGTAAAAAGTACAATTGAAGATCTAGGAATTTGAAAACTTCACAAACTCATGGACAAAAATTAAACAAATTCTGGAGATTGGGAATTTGGTGGGGGGAGCTGGTAAAGGAGAAGGGGTCACAAGTCAGTCATAACGTCCATATGGCCTTAGAGAACACCAAAAAAGAAAAGTACCTGCTTAGTTCTTCTATCAAATTGTGTAATGACATAAAGATAAAAATTCCAAGATTCACTCACCAATCAACAGTTTAAAATTATTTCATTATGACTTCCAGGTTGACTGAGGTATACACGATTATGTTCATTCCCCAGAGAGCCACAAAAAGTTAAAGAAGCACTCAGAACCCTGGAATCCAGAACTCAGCCCCTTACCCACCGATGATACTCAGCTGGGTCAATAATACTTGCTTTCTAAAAAAATACAGGAATGTGATATTACTATTTTATTAAAACAGTCTTTTGAGCTGGTCTGTTTATGTGAATTTAAAAAAAAAACATGTTGGTGAATGATGTTATAATTAGTGAAATTTCAGGAAGGAAAGCATTCAGGACTCATATTTTACGGCCATGTCACACAAAATATTGTGGTCACATCTGATTTATCAGCAACCTGGGAGAGGGATGATATTCTTTTTCTGTGTTTTTAAGAGAGCAGGAGAAAAACTTGAGCAGTAATTACATGGGCAGTGACTGATTTATATTGCTTCCCATTGCAGTCTAATAATTTTGGACAAAAAGGGAGAAAGAGGTAATCATAACAGTACAACAGCGCTGTAAAACATGGAGCATTTCTTTACACAGGGCTTTTCAATATGCAGTTTTGTGTGACATTTAACACTGTGACTGGCCTTTGAAGTCAGCTGAAACCACAACCCTCACATAATTATAAAAGATACATCCTGTGGTTCTCAAGCCACAGAATGATGGCAAAGAACACAGGGGAGACATACCTGGGGGTGATGGCATGTGAAATCCTTGCTTTTTTTTTTTTTCCATCCCAGCTAATAAGGAAAACATCACATCCTCCCAGCATCTCTAGTTTTGACTCAAACACTGTTAAAGTGGTGATTTTCGAAGGATGCCACTGAAATCCAGCTTGGGCCTGTTGTTAATCACATAATGAGTTCCAAGAGCGAGGACAAGCTTAACTCTATACTGAGGTTTGGAAGAGTGTGCCTGCTAGTATCCAAATGTACTTAATACAAGTCAGTGCTGGGTCAAGAGAATGTTACTTGGTATCGCTATAAGGATAGGAGGTGAAGGCTATTTTAAGTATAACATGTTTTGGGGGAATCTCTGTGAAGTTTATGAGTAGTCAGAAAGGAGAACATAAAACTTGCTCTATACGTGTAATTAAAATACAGGGTAACCAAATTCATGTGTAAGTAATAGGAGAGCAGAGTGGAGCCAGGGGATCATAATAAGCATCCTGGCTGAAGTGAAAAGCAATTTGTGGTGGGGCTTTCAAATTCCTACTTTAGTGGACAGATTTGGAAAGCTCACGCACAGTCTTCCTGGCTGGGTAGGTTTACTTTCATAGCCCTTTCATTTTAAAAATCTCCCTAAAAATAGCAGCTGGGTTTGGTTTGGTTTTTTCTCTGCAGGAGAAATCATACAGTTTTATAAATGAGTCAGTGTTTAGTGAGAACAAACGGTAAGCTTAACTATGATCAGAATTCTTGTCCTCCATGAATAGTGGGGTGAAGGAGGTTACTAGGCCTGAAACTTCAGCATCTCAGAGATAATCTCCCACACTTCCATGCGGCTTATCAAATTCCAAAGCATATTCTACAAGTAGGTATATGAAATACAGGCAATGGACTGGAGGGAGGAGACTTCGCAAAATAATAGATGTTACTGTCCTTGGACTTCACTGTTATGTGCACCAAACAGCTGCATGAGGGACTGAAGCATTCACATTGTCCAGGGGTAGTCTAGTGTCAGGAGCCACCCATCCCTCCTGTCCAGACGAGGCAGTTGGGAAGGCTGTGACTGCTTACCTTGGATACGCAACTGCAGATTGGCAGACTTCCTATGCTGCCAAGCCTTGGCGCCTAGAGAGGTGTTTGACTGTTATTTCTAGTAAACCCTACAAAACAGACCCCAAGCAGAAACAGACCAGATTTATAAGGTGGTTGGGGTGGGAGAGATAGTAGGATACCAACAGATCATGAAAGAACAAAAGGTCTTCCATGTGGTTTGGGATTATAAGTGATCTATAAAAAGAACCATGCGAAAAATCCTAGTCATGGATCATGGCCTCCAGAATCTCAACATCTAAACCATATATACTTAATTTGGGAGGAATGGTCTCCCTTCTTTTTAAGTGAATGTTGGCTTGAATCAGAAACTGTACAGAACCGTAGAATGCTAGCATGGAAAGAGACTTAGACCCCATCTCCACTAACATCATCGCTTGCCTGTCTAAGGAAAAATATCCAAAGAGGCAGAGCAGACAACTTGCAACACTGCAGACCCCCTCTTTTCTGCTCTGGAAGTAGAGTGCTTAGGCTGAAAGACAAGCAGAGTCTCTGCACAGACAGATTTGGGCTCGGGTCCTGGTTCCACCTCTTCCTAACTTCCCTGTTGAAAGTGTCATGGTTTCTGCTCCTTCCAAGTACAGCAAGATTGGGTCAGCAAAAGCTGCTCTTCCTCAGAGTGGCATTGACCCTGCGTAGACGGCATTAATAACAAGAGTATTTTAGCTAGAGAAGATAAAACGGTTTAGGAAAAGGAAATAAGTATTAGTGGATTGGAAGTAAAAAAAAAAATGTCATTTTTCTGGTCTTGGTATTTTCTGCAGATCTCTAGCCTGCTAAAGCCAGTTTTCTAGAACTCACAGTCTAGGGATGGGGAGGGTGAGGTTCCAGACCTGCCCAGCCCAACAGCTACCACCTTCAACCAGAGCATCTTTGCATTCTTATCTTTACATGTTGAGCTTATCGATTACATCCCATTGAAGAATTATTAATCTTTTTTATTTTTTATCAGTACATACTTGCAGTACATAATCATCACAAGAACTTGGTACGTGTAAATAGTACATTTTCATTCTTTTCCTATCCCCATGTGCGCCTCTCCCCACCAACGATTATGTGTGCTTGTGTGCACAGTGGTTATCCGCTGACTCCCAATTAAATGAACAACACAGATCTGAACTTAAAATAGCTGGGCAATCTTAATCAAGTCACTTACCATCTCTAGGCCTATGCACCTTGCCTCTAAAATACAAGATTTGGATCAACAGCCCCTCAGGTCTCCTTTGGGTGCTATAACCTCAGCTCTTCCCTGCAGGCCCCTGCCTGAGTACAGTGAAAACAAGTACCCTCCTTCCTCTCTCCAGTGGAGAGAAGCCACCCTCCTTTCTGCAGAATGCATTAGCATTGGACATGAACCACCCCACTTTTTCCTTTCTCTTATTCCAAGTTCCAGTTTCTCTTAGGATAACAAGTCTCTCCAATCTGACTACATGAAAATCTCTTCCTCTCCCTCGCTCCTCCATGCTGACAAGATTTTTATGCCTGCCTCTTTCCCTCCTCTGGGGGCTGTGAAGAAAGGGACAGAGAGGGACGTTCAGATAAGCCAGGTGTTTCTGACTTCTCTGACTTGTACTGGTTTGCCTAATATGATCCTGGCAAAAAGAAAGAGAAGAGGCTTTAGCTCAGCACGGGGGTGGAGGCAGGCAAGTGGCTTCAAGCAATCCTGACTACACTTGCCATAAAATGCTGGCTGCCTGTGTTTGTTGAACTCTGAGACTTGAATAATATTGTGCACTTTATCTTTATAGCCTCTTTTATGCTAACAGGCCTACGGGTAGCAAAAAAGGGCAATGTACTGTAGTCTGCTAAAAGCTTTGCTGTTTGATTGCTTCATAATTTCACCATTCATCTAATTTGGAGTGCACATTCGAGCAACAAACCTGTCTGTCACCCTTAACAAGCTCTTTGGTACGGACCGGAACAATCTCCCATAATGTAAACAATCGTCTCCTTCAGCAGAGAAAGAAAGCACACAACACATTTTTAACACTCCCAGATGTAATTACTTTGGATTTTCCCACCCACCCGTGGTATTGAATTTCTCAATTCCCAGGACTCTTCATCAAGGAATATCTTTAAAAGTATTTTCCCCTATTCTTTCTTCAAAGCTATTTCTCACACATTTTCTTAACACCTTCTATACACAAAGCTACCACGCTAGGAAATGCAAAGGCATGTAACATTTGAGTTATGCTTCCTGGAGTAGCAGCCTTCTCTAGGAAAGGGAGTACAAGACAGGGGTGGTTTTCACTTTGAGTCTTCTTAGTAGCTGTGCAAGTTTGGTAACTTAATCATCCTCTTCACCCAAGGTTTTTTACTTGCAAAATGAAGTTCAGATATTATCTGCTCTAAATTCATGGGGACTAAAAATAACAATAAACATGTATATACATAACTAACAATGTACACAAAGCAAATTAAGTACATTTAATTTCTACCTATTTTCTACTCACCCATCCAATCATTCTTTGCCTCACCATCTTGTTGGAAACCCCCTCTACTGCATATACATGCACCAACCAAGCAAACAGTGAGGGAGAGTGAAAATGAAAGAGGAATTTACCATAAAGTGGATGTAGATTTCATTTCAGTGTTCTAACTGCTTCCCTGAGGATCAAGACCCTTCCTCCATTAATGAAATCTTCTAATGTGTGCTATGTGAGAGCTAACATAATTGAATTAGAGGAAGGATAGAGAGTAGACTGTGCCACATTTCCATCAATCTATCTAAAATTTCAAATGCCTATAAGAATAGAAATGGTTTAAAGTAAAGAAAATTCTTGGTGTTGGGATTATAGCTCCATTGTAGAAAGTGTGCTTAACATGTATGGAGCCCTGGGTTCAATTCTTCGCACCAGAAAGTAAGAAAAAGAGAAAGGGAGAAAGAAAATTCTCGAAAGAGGTCTACATAGTCACATAGGGGAAATCAAAGAGACAATGCAAAGTTAACAAAGAGCTTGATCAATTCTTTTCATTGCTTTGGCAAGACATAATTTGTTTTGATGTTGTATAAAAATAAATCCTAAGTTGTAAAGGCCATGGGAGTCATGGTATCGCTTCTTATAGTCATCAAAGTAAGTACACAAGAGGAATATATCCTTTCAAATGATTTAGTGAAAAAAAAGTGATTACAGATGACATTAAAACAGTTTCTTTCTCTTCATTTTCATGAAAATATTTAACACTTATGAGAGGTAGTGAACTATATAAAGTAGATAAATTATTGTAGATGGCAAAGAATGATCAAAGAGTACTTTAAAAACAACGACAAACTTTATTTTTCTGACTAGCTGAGCCTGGATGTAGGTGTTTTAAGTTTGTCAGGGATTTTTTTTTTTCCTGGAGACTATTATCATAAAACTACACTTCTAAGACTCCTGCCAAACCAAGAGACCCTGGAAAGCAAGGATTCATTATAATGTCCCAGTATGTAGGGTCAGGTCCAGCCTACAGGAAGTATTAAATGATGATGATGACAAGGACAACAATGGCAGCAGTAAAAAGTATAATAGCTAGTAGTGGAATAATTGCAGTTAATATTTATTAATATTATCTCTTACTATACTCTAGACACATTGCCAAGAACTGTGTATATATATGGATATGTATATATCCTTATTATATATATATACACACATCCAAATATACTATATATACACATCCAGTATGTATATATATATGTATATATATATATAGTGCAAACAATCAGCATGCACTATTTCCAAAATACATAAAGATATAAAAGGTCTATTATTTAGAAAAAGAAATATGCTACAACCCATGGCAAGAATTTGAATTAACAATGAAATATATGGTGCCAGGCTACATTATAATCAGAATCACAGAGGAAACAAAAGAAGTAGTATAATTAGGAATACTGACTAGAGGTTATTTGAGATTTCTGTCCAATTTGAGGCCTGAATTTTCTGAACCCTAAAATTTATCACAAGAGTGATATTTGGAAAGACAAATAGAACCTCTCTTGGAAGATTAAGAAAACTGGAGTGATGGGAAAAAAAGAAAAAGAGGAACAACTTGGTTGAATTTCAAGTGTGCAAAAAATTGTCTATTAACTAGCTCTACACTATTCCCATTTAGAACAAACACAAGCATAATATGTGTTATAATGAGAGTCTGATTCTCAACAGCAAGACAACTTTCTTGAAGATTAGTATGATGGACACTGAAAGTTCATAGCTCTCTACTCCTGGAAATATTTGAAACATTGGCTGTGGGTCTGCATGGACACCTTTGCAAAAGGCCTGGTCAAATTATGTTTTTCCAGCTCTAACCTTGTTCTGATCTAATCAACTTATACCAGATTAAATCTATGATGGAAGCCTTCTATGCAGTGCAGTATGCAAAAAAAAATTTCTTTCTGATGTGTTAAGCATTAATGCAGTTGTAATTGTACTAACATCTAAATTCTGAAACAACTGACCAAAGTTCAGTCTTCTGAAAACTATTTTCCCTAAACAAAATTCTGCAATAGAAACTATTTCACAATAACATCAGATATCGCATGACTTCTGTCTTGCTAAACTATACTGAAAGGAGGAATTCTAATTGGATGTGATGGAGTCATTCAACTTGAACCCAACTTACTGATATTGCCAAAACATGACATTCTGGTTTCCTCTTTTGGGGTAAATTATAGCAAAATCCATGCTCCTACCCAAATAAACTCATGAGATCTAATTTCTAACGTTTCACATTTATTAGAATCTATTGAATGATTATTCACTAAACATAACACAATGGGCAAATATTTAGGTGGTGTTTTATAATACTTTGAAGGAATCTTATCTGTGTTAGTATCTGATCCTTACAATAACATCATAAATGGGATCCAAATTTTGCCATCATAATGATTTTGAAACTAAAGTTCAAGAAAGTTAAATGACTGGCTCATATTGCTGAACTAACAAGTATTAAAGGCTAAAATTAGAGTCAGATAATTAACCTTTTGAGACCCTTCCTATTTTACCATGCTACCCTATGTTCCCATCCTTAAGGGGTTTACAGTTTAATTGGTCATATCAAGTAAGACGTAAAGACTATTACTCTCAAATAACTCCATAAGACAATCCAAAAATTGCTGAAACCCATGTGTAATGGTTGTAATACATTGTGTCAATTTGAGAAGTTTAGAAGTTTAGCTGAGCAACTCAGCAGGGAGCCACAGTCCTTACTTTGTAAACATCCTCATCCTCAAACTGTGCAAGAGGAGGACAAGGAATTGGTATGAGCACTACACCTACCCTAGAGGGTAATAGCATGCTTACAATAAAAGGGAGGAAAAGAGATTTGCTTTCCCCACTTTTTGTTCTTGCTGTTTTTGCTGCCTTCCACTACTGTGAACTGTTGCCCCTGTGCCATCCCATCCTGCCTTGGAGCCAACTGATTATGGACTGAAACCTACACAAACTGTGAGCTAAATAAACCTTTCCTTGCTTCATTTTGAGTTTCAGGTATTTTGTCTCAGCAACAAGAGAAAAGTAACTAAGACACCATGTAAGTCACATTCCTCTTGCCAAGTCCTCCTAAATTGCTGAGATTACACATGACTGTGTCCATATCTCAATGTGAGTTTTAATGTGAATATCCAAACCACTGTGAAAACATTTCCCTTTTCCACATGCCTTTGCCACTCTTCTCAAAAAAGAAGGTTGGACTACTTCTCCAACTTTTCCTGCATCTTCCTTACCCCAAAGACTATACGTATGATCCAAAATATGGTAGAAGTGACATAATTCAACTTCTACGGCTAGCATTTACAAGACCTTGCCACTTTGGTTTTGTCAACTTGAAACACTTATCTGGGACCGCAATTAAAAGCAGCTGGCCTCACCTTCTGGAGGATGAGACACCATGTGGAGCAGAACTGAGATGCAACAGCCAACAGGCACTGCCAGCTATAAATGAGCCCAGCAGGTACTTCCCAGTTCAACCATACCTCCTTTTGAATGCAGCTGCATGAGTAAGCCCACGTGACACCTGAATAGGAACCACCCAGCCAACCTGAATTGAGACATCGTAATTCTTGTTTGCAGGAATTTCTAAGGCTGATACTCTTGAACATACACTATAACTTCCTGAAATGCTATGGTAATGGGGTTGGAAATTTTCCAATCAGTAACTAGGAACTATCTAAAATACTTGAAATACAGAATGATATAAACAATTAAATTGACGTCCTAAAATCCTAGGGAACAAAGTTGCATCACTTAATGATTGTCATATTCCTGGTTTTAGTTAGTATCATAAAGGGAGTCTGCGCTGAGAATGCTAATTGCATGCCTAGTGTCCATTCTTTCTTTCATTCTCAATTAAAAAATAAAAACTCTTCAATATATTCTGAGCATGTAGCTATCCAGAATAAAAACTAGATTTGCAAAACTAGTTGGCAGCGAATTATGACCACAAAACTAAGGTCAGGGCATTAAAATATAGGAAAAGTGTCACAAAAGAGCTTATTTTGCCCCTCTTCTCCCTGTCCTTTCATTCTGCTTCCATCCTAGAGCACAAAGTGAAAGCCCATATTCAGCGATCATCTTGTATGATGAAGAAAATGCTACACATTAGGTATAGCAGAGCTGAAAGATATCTGCATGATACATGAAGGCCCCATGGTACTGCCATGCCGATCCTCTTACCTTTGCATTATTTTTATGTCAGAAATTTTAACTGTTATCTTGAAGCTAGCATTATTTTGGAGTTCTGTCACTTTCATCTCTGCTGATACACTGAAAATTGGAATCAGAAAGTTACAGGAAAAAAAGCATCAAAGGATTTGTTGTCTGCTTGAGTATAAGAGACAGAGATGTACAAAAATGAAAAAAATGTTTTGAATCTGGGTGATGAATGTTGTTATACCATTTTTCCTACTTTATGTATTCAGTTCCCACCTCCAACCAACACACTGGGGAGTTTTAGACTTGTGGAAATTTTGCAGTCCTGTCTTTTCATTCTGTGTCCCAATACAAGTACCAAGTCAGGACAGTAAACCATTTCAAACCAGCAAAGGTAAGATTCTCGGTAAGCATAGTATAGTCATAAGGAAAGAGTGGTCACCATCAACATTTCGGTTCTTTTTGTACTTGGAAGAGAGTTTCTTTGATGCCAGAAATATTGTAAACCTTTGTAATTTATTCAGGAAAAAAAGGTGTCATTTCCAATAGAAAGATATAATGTCCAGTATGTCAACAAAAGAGACAAGAACTTTGACTTCATAGAGCTCCCTTTCTGATAGGGAGATGCCAACAAAGAACAATAAACATAATCAGTAAAGCAAATGATGTACCATGTTAGACAGTGACACATCCTCTGTCAAAAGAGATTAAAAAAAAAGAGATAGTTAGGAAGACAAAGGTGTCCTCAGCAGGGATGAGGAGGGGAGCAATCTCCGTTTAACAAGATCCATCCTTCAATAAAAGGCAGAATAGATGACTAGATGACATATGTGAAAATCGCTTGGGAAGGAAGTTTGTGAACATCCACAAAAGAAATGAATTTACTCCAGATTACTTTTCAGGAATAATAATTAGTGTACTCAAGTCCTTTGAATCAATGAGCTTATCTGAGTTGTTGATCCAAATGTGGGTGAGATTCACCTACTTCTCAGTTTACAAAAATAAAAAGCCCAACAGAATTAATACTACCAAGGATACTGTTTGATAATTTCAGTAGTAATAATGACAATCAATTTAATGTAGCTCATGGTTATTGAACTAATCACTGTCCAAGTTGCTTAACAGAGATGATTTCTTAGAGGATATGGTACTTTCAATAATAGGATTCCTGTTGAAGCATTTTTAAGAGCAAATCAGAAATGTGCTCCTACTCACCACAAAGTATGTAGATGACTTGCTGTGTGGGGGTGTATATGTACCAGTCTTATAAATATTAAGGTACTCTACAAGCCCTGGCATTTAACGATTTTGGTAAATATTTAGATGTCAACTGGTTAACATGACATTAACTGAAACCTTCTTGAATGTGCTATTGGGATGGGGGATGGTTTGTGGTATAATTTATTGGCTGTTGTTTAAATGAAAAGAATTACAATGCACTATAATGTTCATTCTAATCAAATAATGTTTGAAGATTGGATTTCAGACTGTTAATGTGGTGCACACATTTGTCTCTGAACGAGACTGTGCATCCCAGCTGTGGAAACATTTGGGAAGGTGAAAATTTTGTAGACTAATAGATTCCTGTGGCACAGACTAAGCTTAATGCAGCAAAAGATGTGTTTTCATCAAACTGGCAAATCATCTCCTCCTTACACGGGTACAGTCTTTCTGGGCACACTTCAGCAACACTCAATTCTTCCAAAAGGGTCTGTGACAGTAGAGAAGTTGTGTCTGCTCAGGAAAAGCAGTTTCTCTTTCTGAAACGAAGGAGGTAATTTGGGAAAGTAGAAGTTTGGACAATTCTCAAGATGCTGACCAAGAGTACATCAAATATTTTCAAGCAATTATTTAAGTGTAATGAAATATTACTTTTGTTTGTGACAAGGATAAACAAGAATAGAGAAATGAGTTCATTAGTAAAGTGCTTACTTATTTCTTTAGCAATCTTTATACAATAAATGTAAATCATTCCAAAATTTTAAGTAACTTGTCAAAAAGCCAAATAACAAGTAACTGCTAGAATTAGGAGTTCAGCCCAGGACATCTGACTTTAAAAGCAGTGTGTTTGGCCAGTGTCCACACACACACGCACACACACACACACACACGTGTGCACACTTTATTTGGTTGACCAGGTTACTATTTGTTTCTTTTGAATGTCTATGTCTTTGCCATGAATACCTTTTGGACAATTGTTTGGATAGGCCACTGCTAGTTCTTTTTTCTTTTGATAATATGGCCCGTATTATTCTTTTAGAAATAACCCTCTCCCAAATTTGAGTCCTTCAGTTTTGATTAGAGAATTTCATCACCCTGGCCACAGAGATTGGATCATGGTGGTACCTGTAAATGAATATAAACTAGACCCAGTGGGATATTCTGGGAGTCTGTGAGGAGAAAGATCCTTTTTGCATGCAAACATAAAATTAAAAGGACAAATACAGACATCTCAACACCACAGGAAGTCTGAGAATGAAACCAGAGCTAAGAAAGAAAAGAAGTCAATCAAAGATGGATCAAAGCTGGGTAAGTTTTCAGTCCCTGAACTCAAGTGTCATAACCAAAGCCAGTCCTACCCCTACCCTGCATATGTATGTGAACCTTTAAACCACCTTTTATATATGCCAATTTGGACTCCTTTTTCTATTGCTTCCAACAGCAAGACCAAGGGACAAAGTGTCCCTTTCCACGCAAAGCAGAACAGGAGTCAGACAGGCCTGCTTCCGTGAACAAAGCAAGGCTCGAAATCTTAACCAGGGTCACAGGGCAGAAGATGAGATTTCAGGGGCCAACGAGAAAGACGTGCTAAGTCATTCCTGAAGCTCAGGCTTTCACTGTATGGAAAGGCCAGAACTCATTCTTCTTCTCCTGGTCTCTAGGCTTAGGCTCCTGGAATTTCAGGAAATAAAACAGGGACATCAAATATCTTTATGGACAAAATAAAGGGCATAGTCAAGAGGAAGAAGCAGGATGAGGAATGTAACTCAGTTGTAGAGCACTTGCAGAGCAAGCCTGGATTCAGTCCCCACTATCACAAAAAGAAGAAAAGAAGGAGGGAAGAGGGTCTGTCTCTGTCTCTGTCTCTGTCTTGATCTCTCTCTCTCTCTCTCTCTCTCTCTCTCTCTTTCTCTCTCTCTGTCACACACACACACACACACACACACACACACACACACCCCTCCAAACCCAGAGTCCATGATAATGGGACTCCAAGAGGGGAGCCACACCTTTCCTGTTTTTCTCTTCTATCTCCAGACTGTATATAGAAAAATACCCCGGCATCAAGTTGGCTATAACATAAGCCAGGCTAAATGTGGAAATTGCAAAGTCGAGGCCAAAACAGACACTACATCCTTAACTCAATCTCATTGAGTCTCCTTAAAACAAAATAAAAAGGAAAAGACAAAGACAAATCATCCTGGGGAGAACTATCACCAAAGCAAACCCTTGAGCCGGGTTGGTCTGTCTTTTGTCAGTGCAGCCCCAGGCTGCCAGCCCCGGCAGTGTACTTTTGTTGAGAACTATCATTGGCTGCATAAACAAAGCCTATCTTTTCGCAGCCGCAGTAACACACACACACACACACACACACACACACACAGAGCCACAACACTGATGCTTTCTGACTTTCCTATTGCTCTGTCCCAGAGAGAGATGGAAAGGTTTTAAGGGCTGAACAACTTAAAGGGGAAATGCTGCATTTTCTAACTTTAAAACATCACACTCCTTTTCTCCTGTTGTTAGTACCTGAGACTTCAAGGAGGCAAGCAAACAAAAGCCAAGAGAGCCCAGGCAGCTGCCTTGCAAGGGTTAAAACTAGATCAAAATCAAATGGCGTGCTTCCCCATGTCTTCTGCATGACTGATAGTGGAATCGATCTGCAGCGGTTCATTTTCTCTCTGGAATCTCTGCCTACTGAGAACAAACACAAACACATGTGGAACCAATAGGAAGCAGACTAAGGGCCTTAAGAGTTCTGCACCAACCTGTGTCAGAGAGCTCTCACTTAGCAGATGGGCAATTAATAAAAGGGTCCAGCGGTATGACTGTGTCAAGGTGCCTTTAAGTGCTAACAATCCTCTTTTGTCTTCCCACTGTAGAGTACAGATGGATTGCAATTCAGCATAAGCACTGTATTGTGCCCCAGTGCACTCTTGCAGGGTCCCAGTCCGAAGAGAGAGCCAGGTGTCCTATGTCTCCCACATTAAAGACAAACATGATACTGATTCTTTCTCCCTGCTAGCATTTTAAGGGCTGACATGACAACTAGCCTGGGGAAAATTAAACTTTATAAGTAAATTGGCCTTTCATAAATATCTGAAAAGGAAGGATTTGTCGTCAAAGTACTGTCGGTGTGCGCATGCTCTTTTCTGCCCATTGATTCAGATCACGAATGTGTATCTTGACCTTCAAATGACAGCTGGCTTTATTAAAGGGCTGAGTCTCTAGCAGGTGCTACCTTATTTTTTTAAGGTGTAGCAAATGAAGGGTTCCAAATGGATGCAGGAAGTCATGTGGTTATTTTACCAATAGAAGTTCTAGCATTTTGGTGAATTTCTACTTCACTGTGCCTCGCTGTACCCCTGTCTTCATTGGTGTTTTAAGCCACTGCAGTAAGTTTGGAAGCACTTTTCCTCCTCTCTGAACCCGGCCAGAGTGGAAATGTGTCTCTCACCTCCAACACAGCTGCATGAAACTGAGCATGTGCTCTACTCACCAAACTGAATGCCAACTTAGAGAGATTTGACTTGTATCAATTTATATGGCCAATCCCTAATAATTATTTTCTTGTACATGACAAAATACTATGAGGATAGCAGCACTTTGATGTTCCATTGTGGACTCTTTATTTCTGAACCTTTATGATAGGAGATAGAGACCAGGAGGCCATCAGCTATCCTGGAGCCTTCTCCTGGAATTTCCCCTTCACTCATCAGTCAGTGGAAGCAGCATCTGGAACAGGCAGATAAATAGGAAACTCATCCACCCACTGAGACAAAGGCCACAGAAAATACCATAGGCTGATCGTTGTTGCTGCTGTTGTCACATTGAGGAGTCATTTTCCTATGTGGGCTGAGCGTCAAGCAATCATCTACTTTGCTAAAATGAAAATAAAACTTCATGAAGTGCAACCAACATTTCTCGAGTTTTAACTCTAGCTGGCTCCAAACTTCAGCTTTAAGAACTTTTCAAGTCGAATGAAGTTATGAAACCAAGGGAAAGTTTTAGGTTATTTTGTCAAGGATCCCAGGCTAGAGATGTATGCCAAAGAAACCAAGTGACTCAGGAAAAGTTATAAATGTAGAAGCAGAACCACAGTTAGGCCAAGTTCAGGTCTCTTGACCAGACCCACGTGATCGCAGCACTCCTTCCTCCACCCTGCTCCTCCATTACCAGATGGCATTCTGCTTCTCATAATATACTAAGCCTCACACTTGGGCCCTGGCCCTGTTTTGGAAAATGGGAAGGAGGAAACTGCTCTGATAATTTTATTTGTTTGCTTGTTTGTTTGTTTGTTTGTTTGTTGAGACAGGGTCTTGCTGTATAATGAAGGCTGGCCTTAAACTTGCTTATGTAGCCCAGGCTGGCCTCAAACTCATAGCAATCCCTGCCTCAGTCTCCCAAGTGCTAGGATTACAGATATGTGCCACCACACCAGGCAATAATTCTTCTTTCAAACAAGGGTGCAGAACAACTCGTCCACAGTTTTCTAACAGGACAACTTCATCTTTCCCTTGGGTCTTTTCTCCTTATGAGAACAAAGTGGGGAACTTTGACTACTTTGAGACTACAGAGCCCATCTGTTATAAAAGATACAAAAGGAAAAAAAATAGTGTTCACAATACAATTCTCCCTCACAAATTGTTCACTATCCAATCCTATAATTTTCAGCCATTTTAGTAGTTGAACACTGTAGTTTAACACACTGTACATGAATTAATCCACTCTATTTCTTATCTTATGCTGGAAGGGTTGCCCATCAAAATATGTTCTTTCTATAATAATAGAACTAAAAGAGTGTAACAGTGTAAATATGATATGTCTCCCAAAGACTCATTGAGGGCTTGATCACCAGTATATCAAGGCCTAGAGGATTAGTGGTATCATGAGGGTATTAGCTTCATCAATGGATTATTTCATCAATTACCTAGGTATAGTGTGGTACAGAAGGTGGGGCCTAGTTGGTTCTGCTTCCTGGCTGCCATGACATGAAAAGTCTTTCTCTACATTGCCCTTCTGTCTCTGCCTGGAAGCCAGCCAAATATGACATTAGTTTTCAATCCCTGAAACTGAGCCAGAATGAATCTTTCCTCCTTTAACTTAAGTACGGGTCAGGTATTTTGTTCCACCAACAGAAAGGTAACTAATATAGATGGGCCTTATAGAGTACTTTTCCAGGATCTTCTGTAGCTAGGACTATCTTCTCAGCACAAACTGACAGAGTAAGCCCTCCCAATGCAAAGGTTTAAATCAATAAGATATGTTCCATGCTTTTTGGCCTCAACATGGTGTAGAACATAGTGAGAAAACAGCTTCAACCAATCAGATGAGGTGATACTCAAGAGAGAAATGGATTCATGACATAAAAGGAAACCAAGTCCTTGGAACAGAGGTGTCTCCCAGCCTAACCCTCCACTGGACTACCATATCATCAGCTTTTTTTTCCCCTAGAGCTATATTGTATTAGTATATCTCAGACACAATAATTTGTATGTAATACTATATAATGTAATATTTAATACCATATAATACACACTCATTTACCATAGATTGGGCTTCCTAGTCATTGGTCTCTAACATTGATATGGTTTACTGGAAAACATCTTCACTATTATAATAGATAAGAACAGCAGAACTTGACAGAGGGAGAATGTGAACCACACAGTGGTAAAAGAAGCCACAAACAATCCTAGAGAAGAAACTGACTTTGAAATGGTCTTTTAGAGCTGTTTAGGCAAAAAAAAAAACAACAAGATACTTACACCTTCCCATTGAGTAATCACTACATACACATTGCCTTTGGAAAGAACAGGGGAATATGAGTGAGGATGCTGTCTTTAGCTGAGGAATGTACCTGGGTAGAGGCTCAGCTAAGATCTCAGAGCCACCAACTTGTCCAGTAGGTGAGGATGAGTACCTCAGCCCTAAAGGGGGATCCTGGTAACACCATAGCAGCATCCACTGCACTCCAACTCTTTCGCTTCTCAGACCCACTTGCTCCATGTAATACATTCTTGAAATCTCAAGCAGTGAATCCCGCTTGGTCTCTTTCTTTAAAGAGGCTCACAAAAGAAAGTGAACAAATTTTAGGCCCCACCATGCAGCAGGTCTCAATATTGAAACTGATTCTCCTCATCCTCTCCTCTATCAATTTTTCTAGATTCCTCTTGCTCTCAACCAGCTTCTGTGCTGATTTTGAAGCTTCACTTAATGTGATGACTAAGAACTTCAGTTCCAAGAAGCCTTAGCTGCTGGTCTCCAGGCTCTTCTTAGACTTTTGCTTCAGCACTGTCTGTTGGTAGGGGAGTACCAAGAGATGCTCCATCAATCACCTGCGTGCAATATCTCCAGCTTTCTATGTTCCTAGTTGAGAGTTCTACCTCCACCTGATAATGAGGGTCAGTTATCCTAGGCTGGATGATAACTATTTTTGCCTGTGAGTTTCTTGGTACAAGTAACTGTAAGTGGCCAGAAATAGAGGCACACGCCTGTAATCCCAGCATTCTAGGAGGCCAAGGCAAGAGGAATGCAAGTTCAAATACAGGTTGTCCAATTTAGTAAGACACTATCTCAAAATTAAATAGGACTGGGGGAGTATAGTTTAGCAGTAGAACTCTTGCTTAGCATTCACTAGGGCCCCTAGATTTAATCCCCAGTACTCTCTCCATAAACAAAAGGACCAAAGGCTAGGTCCTCTGGTGGATTGCTCCTCCTTAAAAACTAAGAATACTAAACACACTGACCCAAGAACTGTGCACAGAGAAAGTAAAAATTCCTCAAGTGGATCTCTAGGACTGGCAATAAGAGAATTCACTTCTTTCTATTCTTTTATTCCTAGATTAATGTATTATTTCCATTCTGAACAAAAAATTTAATCAACATTGATGTAGATACCATGTCCTGTAGTATTGTATGCCATTATCACTCAGTATAGTCTCCAAGTTACTCCTCGTTTAGACTAGGTCCATCCATAGGTCTATCAGGTTAGCAGTTGCAAGTGTGGTAAGTAGTAGGATGAGTGGATCTCATAATCATATTTCTACTGATACACTTTCTTTGCTTAAAAATTTCCCTTGATATAATATAGAATTCTTTGTTGGTTTTCCATGCATTCTAATGATGACAAAGACTTTGCTTAAATCAAACTTGTAATTAAATATTTGATAATTCTAGTCAAGGTGAATGGTTGCTTCTTCCAAGGTAGAAGGTTCCAGTGTAATTAGCTTGCCACTACACAGTGACTGATCTCAAAGAATTGTACAGTATTAGCAGCAGAGCATTGATCTATGCTGTCGACACACTGTCTTTAGCCAAAAGTAACTAGGTTTCAGCCTTGGCGAATGGGAGTTCATGCTATCGAGTCCACAAAAAGCCAATATACCTACTCCATTGATCCATCTATTGTGCCAACCCAGGATGGCTGGTAAGAAAAGCTGACTGATTATCAACCGACAATGTCTCTCTATTTTAGCTGCTTGTTGCTTTACCTTGGTGGATGCTTAACACATGATGAGAGGATATTTTTTATACTCATGCCTACAGGTACATACACTTCTAAGTACTTCTTCCTCTAGGCCTCTGGTCAACCCACAAAGCCATTCACCACTACCCTAAAGTGGTTGTCTAGATAAGTCTTTGGAAGCTCTACCCACTGAAAGGATTTCTTCTTACTGTTACCCCCTCAAATTCCCCCAGATGAAGACTGAAATGCAGCTATAGTCTGCTTTTGACTTGCACCCACACACTGAACTGACCCACAAATGAACTAAGATTAATCTTTCCCTCCTGTTGCAGTTTCTGTTGGATTTTTTGCATTTCTTTTAAGGTTGTCAGTCCAAAAATGATCTCAGGTCTACAAAGTAGGTTGGAGGTTGACTGTGTTCAACTTTTAAATCACCTAGCTTTGTTTTCTTCTGATTTTGTAGCTTGAGATACACTTTTTTACCATCTATTTTGACCTGAGGGACACTCTATTTCATTAACTATCTCCCCGGTTTCCCAGCCAAACTTGCACTTCAACCTTGCCATTCATTATAAATAATATCTTGCTTCTGACAGTCAACTGTCATCACCTGGCCTATATCTCTTGGAATTCCATCATCCTTATTGTTGTCAGTCAACCCAGTATTCTAACTGCATTTTCTGCCATCAGTTATAAGTGAGTTTTTAAGTAATGCTTGAACCTGCTTCACCAGCATATTCCTGATCACTTAGGTAGAAGAAGTGATCACCAGGCTCTCCTGATGAACATATGCAACTCTCATGTCTTACAGCCTTATAGAGCAGTTACATTTGAGCATACTGACTTCTTAAAGGTTTTTGATACCTTTTCAGCATTTGCCAAGGTATATTAGCTATTAAGTGTGTGGAAAGCAAAAATAGAGGAACACATTGAAGTGTAGAACTTGAGGCAGAGGCATCAGAAGACCTTACTAGAAGCTCTGGAAATGAAACACGCCATCAGAATTGGCTACCTTGAAATAAGGGGACTAGGTTTTGCATCTCCATATTTTGGATGTATTACTGCCCTAGGAAAGGGAACATATGCTTGTTCAAGTTAACTCCATTTGGTTGAAGGAATTCCCAAAGAAGTTCAGCTCAGCTCCTGTTGCATTCAATATTCCTGGTAACTGGAAAGGGAAGTGTTTCTCCTGAAATGAGAACTCAGTATACTACAGGATCTACTGCATCAATACTCACGATAATGTGCACTGAGCTGATCTTTAGTATCATTTCAAAATCATTTTCTATTCATTTCGTACATATTGCTTTCCCATCTAAGCTCTTCTGCGTGCACATAACTCCTACAAAGTTTTCAAAATACCTTAGTTTCTCTTCTGTCTTCCCTGACCTCCATTAGTCTCTGTTTTACTCCCTTTACTTTTCTGCTCCCACAGTAAGTTTTATCATCATTTGGTCATATTGTTTTTGAATGATTATTTAAAATCACGTTAAATAGTAAACTCCTTGAGGGAAGGAATAATGTTTTATTCTCCTTTATTGCCTGATGTTGACATGTTGCCTGGCATATTATAGGCACTCATCCAATGTGATTTATTAAATGTGTGAGTGAGTAAATGAATGAGTGAATAAATTAATGAATGTTCCCATACGCTCTCATTTTATTTCCAAAAAGAATTTGAGCCAGCCAAGTCCAAAAAAAAAAAAAAAAGCCAACATACTGCAGCTTATGGAGTTGTAGCTCAAAATATGCAAAACCTGGCAGAAGTACGTGTCTCACTCTATGGGATGGCACACTATTGGGGTATAAATATGGGTTTGGAAAACCCTCGTTTTAAGCTACAGATACCCAGATTGATGACAGCAGGGTATCTTCTCACAAGGACCGGAGATCCCAGCCAATAGCACTTTCAAGAATGTGCAAGCAAAGAGTTAACAGTCTCACAGCTGTCTTTCATTGGAGGTGTTAATGAGGTGACAGAGGGGGAAAGATTTTAAAATGAAATTGCCTTCAGTCATTCCAGTTAAATTCCAGCACAATGGAAAGCCACGAACCTCTCTCCATTCCTCCTCATATCCAAACCCCGTTCTAATGGGAACTGACTTTAACTCTGGTTGTATGCCTCGAAATGGTCCATAAAAGACTTGGAACTGCCCACTTGTTTTCCAAACCACAGGTTGCCTTGAGGAAGTTACTAAAATCTGGTTACCAAAGATACTTGGATTAGGGAAAATGATTCAAAAAATACTGTGCAGTGGGAGCAGTGTAAAATGTCGTCTGTGAGAGCAATCAGAAACCTGAACCTACAGTCTTTCCAGTGTATTTTTCCTTGTTTATTTGGATGTTCTCTGTTTCTTTGGCATGAATCAGAAATAAAGGATACTATTTAAGAAAAGGATCCCTAAGACAGTGTTCCGATAGTCTTTGAAAAAGATATCAAACATGGCCAATGGACAAGATAGCCACTCCTGCTGAGAGTTCTGCACAATCCAGTACACAATCACTACATAGCGACATTAAAGACAAAATGATGCTTCAGAGGGTAAATGTTGTTCACAGCAACAATGATTAAATTTCTAGGGAAACTACTCCTCCAAGTAAGAAGCAGGTTGACATTTACACACTAGACAGGGAAGTCCACAAGCAAGGGAATCAGAGAGATATGTGTTTGTGTGCATTTGAGCAAACAATTCACCCCACTGTGCCTCCAGTGTTTTCCCCAAACAATGGGGCTAATCATCTCCCCTCAGAGGGTTGTTACAACCTTATAGGTGAAAAGGTGTGGAAAATATTTACCCAAAGTGTAAGAGCATAAATATTATTATCAAAGAGGAGGGGGATTTGCCAAGAAAATCAGCACACGTGTGCCATTCATGTGATAGAATACTGAGATGTCTCCTGTATTATAAGTAGAGGTAGAGATTATTTGATTTTCCCAGGATTCAGTGAGACAAAATATATGGAAAAATCCTTCTCATAACCAAGATGCTTCACTGTATTCAGAAATTACTTGATCTCTTTGAGCCTCAGTTTCCTTCTCAATAAAATGTGGCCTGTTTTAGTCAATTTCCTCATCACTAAGACACAATGCCTGACACCCACAATTTAAAGGAGAGGTTTATTTTGGTTCATACTTTGTAGAGGTTTTAGTCTATAGTTGCCTGGCTGCAGGGCAGCATGATATGGCACGAGTGGTGGCAGAGGAGTAGCTATTCATCTCATGGCAGATAAGGATCAGAGTGAGGTGAGAGAAGGAGCTAGGAAGGGAGATGGATCCCTCCATGTCACACCCAAAAGGCCACCTGTGAGTACATTGAGGATCTTGGGGGACATTTACATATAAACTGAAACAGAGCCGATAAGACTGACCTCGTACAGTTTCCATGACATTTAAATGAACTATTATATATATAAAGCATATCATACAATCCCTGGCTCCTAATAATGAATCTTATTATGACTGTTCTTGATTTTTAAGTCATTTTCTAACGATTTCATTCTACTTTGTATGAGGAGACTGTTAAAGAAGTTCCTATTTAAGGCTGGGAGTGGTGGCACATGCCTGTAATCCCAGCACTCCGGAGGCTGAGGCAGGAGGATCGTTACAAGTTCAAGACCAGCCTGGGCTACAAAGCGAACTCAAGGCCAGCCTGAACAGCATAGCGAGACCCTGTCTCAAAAAGACCAATAATAATAATAATAATAAAAAGAAGTTCCTATTTAGGTGAAAGGGGAAAGAAAAAATTCTAGCCTCTTACTAATGGTATATTCCTATGACAAATAGCCTAAAACTAGACTCCTATTTTCCAGTGAATAAATTTGTTTATTGACCAATACTTATTCTGGCTCTTCACCAATATGGAGTAAATGAAATATTCTCCTACTCCTCAATTTTGTACAGGTGGGACATAGGCCAGGGCCACAGCTAGGTCTAGGACAGTGAAGCACACTTCGGAGGAGGGTCTCAGTTGCCCAAGGGGTAATACAAGAAGCCCCCAGGCCAGCTCCTTAACCTTCACTTACCAAGCCAAAGAGCAAGAACAACACCCAGTTACTAGTTTAGCAAAGGAAAAGCATTACCCTTCTTGATAAATGTATAAATTTGGAAATACTTTTGTCACATTTTGCTTAAAAAAATTTTTAAAATTCTGTACCTTCTACTAAATTTGCTATCAATCTAATATTGTTCCAAAATTATGAATTCTATTTTTTTAAATTGAAGATAATTTGCTCAGTTTGACTCTACTACTTCATAAACAAAGCATAACATCAAATATACTTTGTATCTTAATTTTTGTAGCAAGATAAAATTGTATATAAATTCATGTAACGGTAAGAAGATAACCCCCCAAAATATTTGAAAAACACTTGCCTACCTAATATTTTATTTTGTCTTCACCATAATCATATTAAGCAGCTAAAATGGGCTTATTATTGCCCTGTCTTTATACAAATGGGCCTCAGGAAGATCAGTGATGACACCAAGATACCAGCAAGTTATCAGAAGAGTAAAAATATCTTTACATGTTCCTTCAGCCCATGGCTTGTGGTTTTTCAAACAGAAGTAATGTGGTCCAGGGAGTTGGCGGAGGGCTGGAGAAGCAAACTAAAAGAGAAAGAACAGAGGCAGGAACTGATGAGTATTCTTGTGGTTACATTTATTGGAAGGCAAAGAACAGAATGAGACTACAAAAGAGGACAAGATGTTCTTAGAGTCTGGTGAGAGTTCTTGATGCCAATTCTCCATCCAAATGTATGGTTTCTGGAGGAAATTTAATATTCATGTCTTGTGACATTTAACCTGGCCTCTATTGATTTTTGCCTTAGAATCAAAACACGCAAAAAGGAAAAATTACTTTTAAAAAATCCACAAAACAACATGATGTATACAAGATTTATAAAATACGTTCCTGACAAATGTGATCATCTGTGACCCCTGATTCTAGTATAAGGCTGCAATCCCATTAGCTCCCTGAGCTGCTGAGGCAGCCCCAAGTTAGAAGGAGGACAAGGGCTCATCAAGGTAATTTGGAAAGTGGAGCTTTCAGTGTATCCTTTCCTTAAGAGTTCCTTGATCCAGGAAGGCAATGTTGTAGGTCTGAATGTTCTTAGTGAACCGTAAGCTTGTAACACAAACATTCTTGGCAGTTCTCAAGCACAGCCTAAAATAAAAATTGTAGCCACAATGTCAAATGACCAGGTTTCTAACTATTATAATATGATAGAATTTTAATTTAATATTCATTGTCAAATACTTAATATGCTTTTGAAAGTAATTTCATTCAATCCTCACCAAAACCCTACATCGTAGGTATTATTATTATTATTATTAAGATAGGGAAGTGAAATTAAGACATCAAATGTCTTACCCAAAGCCAAACTACTAACAGAGAAGAGAGCTGTGACAGGAACCCAGATAGTTTAATAGCAAGCAGAAAGATATTTGTAACTAGTAATTTTTTCTTCTGTGACAATGGAAGGGAGATTGCTCCCCCACCACAATCACCAAGATCTTTTCTAAACACCTCAGTCCTTCTGCACTTGAAATACCTGCTGCTATTTAGCCAAGAGTGATAATGAGTGCAAACCACAATTTGTTTCCTAATTATATTATATTGTACACATGGACATTCTATAACTTACAGTTCTTTATATCAACCAGAGTCACTTTCTTTTCTGCACACAGTATACTATTTTTTCTCCAAAAGTTAATGGCATGTAGTTAATGGAGTGACTTGTATGGAAATTACCATTTCATTTGGTTTTGTGTTGTTGTTATTTTTCCTGAAGAAATCTAGTCCAAAAGCATTATACCTCTGACTTACAAATTTGAATTGTGGAATTAAGCATATCATCTTACTCTAAATCAAAATGCCCATAGCATATCTCACAGAATTATAGAAAATAATCCTAAAATTCATTTGGAACCAGAAGAGACCTAGAATAGCAAAAGCAATTCTGAACCAACAAAGGTAAGGCAAGGGGCATCACAATCCTGGATTTGAAATTATACTACAAAGTTACTGTGATAAAAACAGCATGGTACTGGGGGGGGAACAGACCTAAGGATCAACAGAATGGATTAAAAGATGCAGAAATAATTCCAAACACACTCAGTCATCTTATCTTTGACAAAGAAGCCAAACACCTTCACTGAAAGAAAGATAACCTCTTTAGTCAATGGAGCTGGAAAACTGGCTTTCCACATACTGAAGATTAATACTAGACCCATATCTTTTACCATGCACTAAATTGAAAGTTAAATGGATCAAATACTTAAATATTAAAACAGAAACGTTGAATTTGATGGAAGAGAGAATAGGTACAACTCTTGAAGACATTGGTATAGTCAAAGACTTCGTGAACAAAACCCACATTACAGAGGAATTATCACAAAGAATCAAAAACTGGGATCTCATCTTATAAAGCTTTCTGCACAGCAAAAGAAACCATGAACAGCATGAAGAGAAAACCCACAGTGTGGGGGAAAAAAAACTTCCAGCTGTTCCTCAGACAAAGGACTACTATCTAGAATATATAAAGAAAAAAAAAAGAGCCCCCCAATTTAAAGACCCAATCCAAAAATAGGCATCTGAAATGAGTACACTTCTCAGAGGAAGAAACAGAAATGACAAATAAATACATGAAAAAAATTCAACATCACTGGTCATTGAAGAGATTCAATTAAAACAACACTGAGATTCCATCTCATTCCAGAATGAATGGCTATTACCAACAAATCAACAAATAACAAATGCTGGTGAGTCTGTGGGGGAAAAGGAATCTTTCTTGACTGTTAATGAGAGGGCAGACTAGTGCAACCACTGTGGAAATCAGTGTGAAGATTCCTCAAAAAACTAAAATTAGAGGTTCCACCTGACAAAGCTGTTCCCCTTCTTGGTATCTTCCCAGAAGAATTAAAAGCATCATACCACAGTGATACATACACATCCACATTTACAGTGGTACAGTTTGTCATAGGTAAATCTTGGAAACAACCCAAATTATATATATATATATATATATATATATATATATATATATATATATTTAATAGAGTACCACTCTGCCATAGGAAAGATAAGCTTGAGAAATTTCTAGCTAAATGAATGCACCCTGAAACCATACTCTTAAGTGAAATAAATTGGACACCCATGTTTTAATATCACATTGCAAATGTAAATGTATACTAATGTATATGTATAATTGTATAATTGGGGAATGTAAATGTATAATTGGGGAATGGGAAGAAAATGTTCAAATGGGAAGGGGAACTAAAGGAACTTGGAGGGGAGTAAAGGAAAGAAAACACAAGAAAAGAAGAATGGAAGGGAAAAATGGAAACAAGGCTTTTGTAAACAAGGAGGGGAAGAAGAATTGAAGGTAGGGGTGGGAAATGGGAAAAAAGAGAAAGCAAGATATATCATGTACAGATACAAATTCCTATGATCAACACAATCCTTATGTGTACATACCAGTAAGAAAAAAGTACCAATAAAATGTACCAATAAGAAAATAAAAAATATCATCTTACGAATGCACATAGTGTCAAGTCGGCATGGAAAAAAAAAACCACTAAAATAAAACTAGAAAAAGGATATGATTGGATAGAAAGCTGAAATTTCAGGATTTGATCAGTTTCAATCAGCTTCATGGAATTTTGTTTTGATGTGTTTCTTATTTTTGCAGTCTTCATGCATGTTTGTGTGACATATTAAAAGATAAACCACTTGCTAAACTTTTGTTAAGACAAGAAGATTCCTCATTCCAATCCAAGACCATTACAGCAGCAATTACTATTTTATTCTCCCAAAGAATTTGTTAGCTACAAGTTATTACATTCTCTAGACATAGGCAATGGACATAAATTTGAAGAAATCATATTAGGAAAGAAAAGTGAATTTTAGTAATGTGAACATGTCACCTTCCATGAATACAGGACAAGTGCCAAAACAAGATAAGTAAGCTAACCAGAATTTCAACACCTTCTAGGTGTTAGGAATTTTCACCTTTATTACTAATACATAAGTCCTCCTCTTTCACCTCCCAAACTCTTGCCAAGGCTAAGACGTACACTGATCAGGAGCAACTATCCCGCTCTTGAAAAATAACCACCCTCTGCATAGCTAAGTGCTTGGCAGAGCTGTGGATTCAGCAACCCTGAAGGGCTGCAAAAGTGATGTTTTAATCATTGCTTTTTTTAAACATATGCTTAAATTGCATTTTCCAGCTAAGGACTGGTTTCAACTATCATTCGTATCTCATTCACAAAAGAAGGTTCTCAGTCCAACTTGGCAGCTTTGAGCAATTCAGTTGATCTGGAAATCTTTCAGCTCCCTGGTTAGCATTCTTCATGTTCAAATCCAGGTGCCAAAACTTTCACTGAGCAGCTGAACTACTGCTGAACTGCCTCTCTCACCTGCTACTGTCACTGAGTTCCAAGTACCACTATGTTTAGAACTACTTCAGGAAAAGGATAGTCAAGTCACAGGTTGCAAAGTGACTGCTACAGGTTCCTTAGCATTTCAGGCAAATGTGAGATTTCTCAACCAGCAGCAACTTTGAGCCTATTGGTTGGTCCAGTTAAACCAGGGATTTAGCTCAGGACTAACAGCTTATTAGGGTAATCCATATACCCAGGGTGATCATACACTCACTCTAGATGTCACCAGTGCCCACTTTCACTATCACTGTTGTTATCAGTGGATGACTGTATGGTCCTTTTCATTAGATTTATTAAAGCTCAAGAGACTACAATGAGGCACGTCTTCAATCAAAACATCTACACAGGTAGGGTTCATAACTCACTTTTCTTCCCATCTGGCAGTTGCCAGCAATTCCACTGCTAAAGCTTCTAAGCATAACCTATTGTACCTCGACCATTTAATCATAGCATCTGACACAAAGAGAGTAATTTTACAATTGTGTGAAATGGAGAATGTCAAATTATAAGGCACATTGCTTGTTCATACACTCCAAAAATATTTATCATATCCCTACATGTTGGTAGGCACTGTGCTAGGAAATGGGGATCTTCAATAAAACTGGCATAATCACTGTTCTCCAGGAGATAACAGGCTCATGGAAAGACTGATTTAAGGCACAATTTAGTAAGGCCAGTAGTAAAAATCTCATGTACTGTAAGAATACACAGAAGAGCAGGGCATGGTGGCTCACGCTTGTAATCCCAGCACTCGGGAGGCTGAGACAGGTGGATCGTTGTGAGTTCGAGACCAGCCTGGGCTACAAAGTGAGCTCAAGGCCAGCCTGAATGGCATAGTGAGACCCTGTCTCAAAAAACAAGGCTGGGGATCTAGCTCAGCGGTCTAAGCGCCTGCCCAGCAAGCGCAAGGTCGTGAGTTCAATGCCCGGTGCCGCAAAAAAAAAAAAAAAAAAGAATACACAGAAGAGCTCAAATATCCTTGAGAAATCTCGGGAGACCAGTTAGGAAATGGACATATCTAAGGAGAAGCATTAAGGCAGAGCATGGTTCTTTTATGTGCTAAGGTACAAGGAGAGAAAACAGAATCTCTAGCACAGCCTGAATGCAGACAGAAGGAAGCAGGATGAGGCTTCTGAAGGGTGCTGAGGAGCACTGAGCAGGTCACAGAGACCCTGCTAAAGAGATAGACCTTATCTCTGGGATAATGGAGAACTGGAATAAGACTTTACACCGAAAAGGTAACTTGTTCCAATGTGGTGGTAGAATGATGTCTCTGGCTACTATATCATGAAGATAGGAAGTACTTTTTTCACTCTTAGCAGGAAAGAGGGTCTCACTATCATTTTATTTCAAAGCACCAAACCCTCCCAGGAGAACTTTTCTCCTTGATAAAGACACTCACTCAAGAGTGACACACTCTGGATTCAGTTAAGGGTTCCAGGGCTTAATTTTCTCATGCTCTTGGCCAAACCACATGAGGCTGACTTGTGCCTCAGTTTCCTTGTCTATAAAATATGAATTGTTGTACTCACCTCCCACACAGGGCAATGTAAGGACCCACTGATGAAAAGCAGCCAACTTAGACAAGTATTATGGAAATGCTTAATATGTCCAAAAAACAGCCTAGAAAGATGAAATGTGTGTGTCAATTGCTTGAGTGTGCAGGGGGAGGTGTCAGCCATGAGATTTAATGATTGGGAGGCTCATTTCCACTACGGTTGTCTGTACCAGCTCAAATCCAAGGCTATGGTGTCAGACTTGCTCGCCAATTAAGAGCAGATGACAATCTGATATCACCTCTGCTCAAAAGAGGACTCACTTTTACAAGACATCATCTCTGAATCTGCTGAGTCTAGCCCACCACTTATAAAACCACACTCAGAAACCAGGAAAATAATGCTGGAGAAAATTTCTGGGGGAAAATAAGGTGCTATTTTTAAAAACTGGATATAAAAAATATAAGAGATATTGCTAAGTTCATTTTCCCTTCAGTTATTGCAAAATGACATACATTTTAGTTTTAGAAGTTTTATCAACTATAATAACCATGATTCACTAAGAGCTGGCTAGTGCAAGGTGCTAGTCCAAGTGTTTAACAGGTGTGAGCTCACAAGTTCTTCTTGACAGAGTTATAATTCTTCCCTATCATATCTTTTGCCTCAGTACTTGAGTTTGGAGAGATTAAGTCCTGCCTATGCAGCAGAGCTTGACTCACAACTCAGACTGTTAATAATCGGAGTTTGTGCTCATAGTCTTTGTACTGCTAAGCTACGAACTGTGACAAGGCCCACTGCCATCTCTTGCTGTGTACATTCCTGTCCAACCCAGTCGTGCTGCTTGTGTCATCACTGGCAGGTGAAGTTGCTGTTCTCAAAATGTGAGTCAGTCAAGATAAAAAGGTTCATTTATTTTAGTGGCTATGTGTCAATGACACTATTTTTTTAAAGTGCATCATGACAACTTGCACATCACACAAAATCCCTCAGTTGGGTCGTGCCAATGTGACCCTGGAAGGGAGTGAGTGATCTGTTCCACTGTGAACATTCCCTCAAGAGTACATGTTGATGGTTTCTATCAGGTATTCAACACTATGGGAACAAACCCAGATACTTTTCTCAGAAATAGATCCAACCACAGAGAATAGAAAGCAGTACCACTTACACAAGCCCCTCATGGCTTGGGTTCATAAACCATACCATTTCTTCTTGCCATATCACATTGACTGTGAAAGTTCTAGCAAATAATTTTCATTTATGTTAACAACATGCTGAATTTTAAAACTGAGATTCATACAAGTTTTGCAACTGTATCTCAGAGTTTCTTCAAAGATACAGTTCAAATTCATTTCAGAATATATTTTTGAAATTACTTTAGGGAGGGCTGGGGATCTAGCTCAGCGGTCTAAGCGCCTGCCTGACAAGCGCAAGGTCGTGAGTTCAATCCCTGGTGCCGCAAAAAAAAAAAAAAAATTACTTTAGGGGAGCGGGGAGGGAAGGGAATAAGAAAAGATCTGAGATATGTTATGTACATGTACCAACTCCCCAAGAGGAATGTGATTATTAGCAACTATACACATGTACTATTAAAAGATAAAAATTTAACAAAAATATTTAAAGCATTTTAATTATTAATTTAATTTAAATTCAGGTCATGTCAAATTAATATCAATTTTAAACATTTTCAAATTCACAAAACACACACACACACTGAACTTTAATGTATTGAGCCCCTACTGAGCATCAATTTTAACCATAAAGTATACAAAATAACTTAATCATAATGTACCCTCACCCTGCCCCCAGCTCCATCCTTCCAGTGGCTTAGCCTTTTTTTTCTTTTCACTCATTTCATCCCTCACATATCCTCTCTAATTTCAGCTTCAACCAACCATTTCACACCATGTCCTCTGCCCTATTCTGTACCAGTCACCATCGTGTTTCACTTTGAGTACTACCAGACCATCCTAGTTATTTTTCTTTCATCTGAACTTTTTCTCTTACAGTCTGTTCTCAACCCCAAAGTCAAAGTGATCTTTTTAAAACTAAGTTCATTTCTCTTAAAATCTTTCAATAGTGTTTTATCACATTCAAAAACAAGTTTATTCTCACAGCGTATAGGCTGTAGCTCCTGACAACTCTCTTGATTCTTCCTATCACATTTTCCACCATGAGCTACCTACACAGTCCTTTTTTAAGAACTTCTCAAACTCATCCTTAAATAAGTCCCCATGTATGGAATACTCAGTAGGTTACAAGAGCTGGCTCACACTCCACCCCTTTGCCCTGCTGAATTCATCTTCTGGAACTGCTACCTCTTGTTCACTGCACTAGAGTCTCCCAGGTCACCTAGCTGTTGCTCAAACACTGAAGGCATGCTGCTGCCTGGGGGCCTTTGCATTGGGACATTCTCTGCCCACTCTTACCAGAGAGAAGGTTTCTTTCACTTGCTTCAGGTCTTTGCCTGGTGAGGAAGGACTTCCCTAACCACAGTCTAAAATTGCAGTGTTTCACCTCACCCCTTGTACTTTCTAGATCTTATTCCTAGCATTATTTTTGTCTATAACACTTACCACTACCTGATCAACTACCTACTTTGTATATGTTCATCTTCTGTTTCTTTAACTACAGTTTGATGCCTACATGATGAGGATATGTATTTCTCTTATTCTGCTGCTCTATTGCCCAGGACAGTGTGTGACACATGTGGCATTCGATAAACATTTGTAGAAGGAAAGTATAAAATAAACCAGGGTAAACAAATAGCACAACTTCAGTGGGGATATAAGCTTTGACTGTTTCAATGGAGAAAGTTTGAAAAGATTCCTTGTGACACTTGATCCTGGTTGTTTATTAGACACCATCTACACAAAGATGAGAGGACTGAATATTCCACATGTGGGGACTTTAGGATGAGTTTGGCAAGTACATAAAAAAGAAGGACTATGTAGGTCATTCACAATAGAAAACATGGTATGAATAGTCAAGAAAGTTGTCAGAGCTATATTCTATATTTTGTGAAAATAAAGAATTCTGTCCTTCCAGCAATGGTGAGTTTTGGAGGAGCATTCAAGCAGAGGAATGATATGATTAGATTAACATGTTTAAAGGACTGCTCACTCCCTGTATAATGGATACAAGGGGATGACAAGAGTAAAATAGGCAGTGGTTCAGAAACTATCACAGCCTAGCAGAGAGATTATGGCACAGCAGACTGAAAAGTGCCAAGGAAACAACAGTGTCTGGCTTCAAGCCACAGACTGAAGAAGTACCTACATTTACTAGTGGACACAAACAGTGTGGAACAGAGAAAGCAAGGCTAGCACAACGTCTTTGACTTGAGAAGCTAGGAGAAAGAGGGTGACAGTATTGAGCAGGGCACATCAGGGAAGAAACAGGGATTTGAGGCTGGGAGAAGAGTTCTGTTTTATAAATTACTCTACAAATAATCCTTTGAAAACCAGGTACACCTACCACAGGCATATGATAACAGATTTCTTTTGTTCAGACCTGGAGATGACATTTCTTTTTCCATCTTTGCACATATACTTGAGTTGCTCTAAATGCTTCTGCCTATGCATTCATATGAACACATGCACTCTGAGCATACACATCTTCTGAATTCACTAGCTGCCCCTGCTGTGCCTGTGAGAAGGGAATCCCAGGCACAGGGAAGAGAGAAGTGGCAGAGATGAGGTTGAGTTCCACACTGTTGTGATGGTGAGGAATCAGACGCAGACACTCTCAGAGTGGACATCCAGTATATAGACCAAAGTTGGCTTTAAGATCCTCAATTCAAAAGGACATTTGTTATCCCTTTCTTGATGAGGGCCCAGAGTTGGTAAAGACTCCGACTGTGTCTAGCATCTGGCAAGAATTGGAGCTGGAAGACAAGCTACAGCCTGGCAAAAGGAATGGGAACCCCACCACTACCGCCATCACATTTATCATTCATATTTATCAATTCAACAAATTGTTTCTCGTGTAACATAAAAGAAAACCATAATGATATAAAGAAGAGGAATAGAAGGGAGGTGAAAGGAAGAGTTGAGCCTAAGGAGGCCTTGTAGCAAGCACTAGAAGTGAATGATCTCAGTAAACAAGCAATCACGAGCCAAACAAGACCACTTATACCTCAGGGGAAACAAAATACATGGTTGGCCATGGTAGACCAGATGTCTCTCTCCCCATTGTGTTGATATTGTGAACTCCTAGAAGTATAGATATGATTTCATGATATGAAGAAACGATTTTGAACTACCTGAATTTTACTTCAAACTAGAGTAATAGGTGGCTTGAAATACAAAAATCAGTCCAATTAGACAAAAGTAAAGTCATATTTTTTACATTCCTGATTAAATAAAAAAGATTTAGGTCTTTTTTAAATGACAAGAAATATGAATGACTCCTCTACTTAAAAACTATGATTCAACTTTAAAACAAAATTTTCTTACCACTTTCCTTTCAGGCCTTTAGTTTCCTTATTTGAAGCATATTTTTAAAAATGAAGGCAAGTTTTTAAAAAAATTACCATCTGCAAATAAGTACCTGTATGAATCAGGATTTTCTTGATACACTGCACCCAAAATAAAATAGAGCTATCAACTAGATGCTAAAGAAACCAGTCTAGCACTGTTTTGTGGAAACTAATTGAAGTTTTTATAATTATCCAAACAAGTGCATGCTGTTATTAGTTAATTTTTAACGATTGCATGCATTTAAACTTTTTTTTTGCATGCATTTAAACTTAAAAACTACTTTTATGTTTAAAAAACATTTTAAAATATTATATATATTTCAAAAATTGAAAAGATTTGAAATTTTACTCAAAATGTGTTGCTGCTAAAGATGTTTACATGCTACTCTTCTATATGACATAGTTTGCATTTAAAATACAATATTTTTGACAAAAACAATTCATTAATCTATCTATATGTATATGTAACCTGTATAGACATAATATACAAAAAACTCTCATGTAACATTTATGTAACCTTTATATTATATATAACACATATTATATAAATTACATTATTTTTAGATCTTATTTTTAATACATAATAGCTTAAGAATACTCATGACTATTGCTTGTTACCCATACAAGTAATAGTACTAAGAATTTACATTCATTATCTCTTTTCATACTCCCTTCAATTCTGTGAAGCAAATTCTATTGTTATTTCATTATAAAACTGAGAAAACTGAGGCTTAAGTAAATTTCCCAAAGTCAGAAAGGTAAAACTTGTGGAGTTACTTGACTTCAAAACCTGAATCTTTAGTCACTAAAGAGTTCTTGTCAGTGTCTCTCAAACCTTAATTCATGAAATATAAATGAAAAAAATCAAATCAAAAGCTCAAACAGTAAATTAAAAGTATAAGATGCAAGATACTGAGTCGCCTTAGAAGGTGCTAGAAGTTTATCCATGGCTCTGAGCTACATTTTAAAGGCACACACTTCTTCCCTTCTGGTTCTCCTTGACTGCAGTCATCTGACAGCAGTGACAGGAGAACCTGAGCAGGGGATCTGAGGTTACCTGTGGCATAACCAGCATCGTGACCAATGAAGATATAACATAACTTGACATACCAGAAATAAGCTGAAAATCCTCCTTTATTTTGAGGTTAGTGATGCCAGCAGAGCACAGTTGGAGGAGAAAAACTAGATCTTGTCCTCCAAAACAGATCAGTTCAATGGTAATCTGATGAAGTGCAGACAGTTCTTACAGAAAAAACTTCCTAAATGTGGAACTGTCATTTCTAGAGGGGCTCAGGCCTCAGAGGTCTTACAGTGCAGTGCACACTCCTTGTGTTCTTACCAAAATCTATAATGGCCCCAAGTATAATCAGCAGATCTCAATTTCATTATGACAAAGGGCTTGGAAAACCAAAACACAGAAGTTGTGCAGTACAAGAATTGATACCAAGTCATGCTGCGGGTTCATGATAGGCTCTGGGTGCATAAATATCAAAGCAATCTACTCTGAGATTGTTTTCTGATTTGTAAACTGAAGATGGCATTATCTGTTAATGTAAATAGTAAAAGAGGTGAATATGTAAATCTCTCACTTTTGCTCCTTTCTTGGGTCTCTCCTCTTGACTCCAGGTACATTTATCAATGGACATCCATAGTTGACATCCAAGTTAGATGCCTAATACATATTTCTAATACAAAATGATTAAAAGTGGGCTTCTAGTCTTCTCTCCAAGGTGTGCAATAGCCATGAGCTTCACCACATCAGCAGTTGGCAATTCATGCCAAAAAATCTTAGAGTCATTCTTAGCTCATATCTATCTTTGAATTCCATGCCCTAATTCCTTAAGGAATGCTGTCATCTTTGTTATTCAGCACAACATTCAAAGCCTCACTTTTCAAATATACATCACATAGTGTCTCTGTTCTGCTCCAAACTGTACATGCTCCCCTATGCCACCTCAGTGAATGAAGGACCCACAAGGCTGTTCTTCCTTTCTCTCTCCCCACCCTGGCAATCCCAAACCTCATCTTACCTGGGGGTGTTTGCTTTGCCATGGTCTCTGCTTGGAAGGCCCTTCTCCCAGACAAACACCTCCTGAGATTTTAGATCCTTTCTCCTCATGTTGTCCCTTGAAGGCTAGGTCATTTGCCAAGGAAGGTACTAA
>RJWT010002462.1:0-40734 GCA_004365215.1 Cuniculus paca | reverse complement strand
AGAGAGAAAGAAAGAAAGAAAGAAAGAAAGAAAGAAAGAAAGAAAGAAAGAAAGATGCTTCAGACTGAGCCCAGAGACAAGTATCAGGTGAGTAATTATACCCATGCCCATTTCTTCCTGGACTCTAAACATCTGCTATCAAAGTCATTTACTCTGGGAGAACCATAAAAGTGTTCATGTTTTAAAGATTTATTACATTTTGTTGAGTGCCCACTATGAGTCAAACACTTACTGATGACCACCACAGACTCATGCAGTTCTGTTATGGTTGATACACTGCGTCAATTTGAGAAGTGTAGAAGTTTAACTAAGAGACTCAGCAGGGAGCTAGGATCCTTACTTGGTAAATATTCTCATCCTGTGCAGGAGGAGGGCACAGAGATTTTGTGAGTGCTACACCCACTCTGGAGGTAGAGGTGGATTGTGTACAATATAAGGAAGGAAAAGAGTCTTGTTTCCTCCTTTTGCTCTGGCTGCTTTTGCTTGCTGCTGCCTTGAAGTATTGCCCCAGTGCCATGCAACCCTGCCTTGGAGCCAGCTGATTATGGACTGAAACCTCCATGAACAGTGAGCTAAATAAACCTTTCCTTCCTTCATTTTAGGTGTCAGGTGTTGTGTCCCAGCAACGAGAGAAAAGTAACCAAGACAACTTCCTTAAGTGGCAATTACTGCCAAGTAGAAGAAATATACTACCATCCAAATACAACCATGAATTTCATTACAGTTTTGTGAAGTGCTTTGAAGGAAAATACAAGGTGCCATAAAAGGGGATTACAAAGGAACTGGTATAGCCTCCAGGATTCAGGGAAGGGGAAGGCTTCCTTGAAAAGAGACAAGCAAGCAGAGGTCTAAACAGGATTATGCAAAAGCAATGTGAAAGGCAGAATAAAACATTTTTGATGGTGGAAAGCTATGTGTGCAAGTCCTCAGGGAGGAAGAAGTTGGGCAAGTTTTAAATCCTGAAACTAATTTCAGCTTGGCTTACATACTACAGTGGAAAACAAGCAAAGTATAAAATGAGATTGTGAAGAGTGGGAGGTGCAAAGGGATAAAGAATTTGTATTCTATCAAAATCAAGGAATCAGTGAAAAAGTTTAAGTGGTGACAGAGTGTGGTGAGGAAACAAATGCAGGTTCATATATGTGTCCCTTGTCTGCCTCCTTGAAAGGTATCCTGAGGCCCTAGCCATGTAACCCATTCATTCATTCATTCATTCACTCACTTATTCATCCATTCATCATTGTCAAATGCCCATCACATATTAGGCACATGTGTTTTGGGAATATAGGAAGCAAAATCACATAACAGTTCTCATCCTCATGGTGTATCCAGTGTTTTAGGGAAGACAGTCATGAATCAAGTCATTGCATCAAAAGACATAGAATCCAATCATATTATAAGCTATAAATAAAGTGTAAAATAATATAGTAGAGATGCACCACCTAGTTAGGGAGATGCTGTTTTCTTCAAAGAAGGTATAAGGCTACTAGTTCAAGAGCATATGCAAGGGTTAATTTGGTGCAGAAGGGAGAAAAGGAGACCCAGTGAAGAAAGAGTCATGTTAGGGCTTTTTTAGTGAGAGGGAGGAACATTTGGTCCTATATCTGGTATTATTAGGGCTCCTAGGACCCCAAACATCTCCACTCTACCTCATTGAGGACTCCTCTTTTAAGCCAGACTACATGAACCAACAACCATAATTAGAGGGACATCAGCAAGTGCTATTCTAAAAAAGGGACTGGCCTAGATCACCTATCCCAAAAGATGCACATCCAGATGGAACTGAGATGGGGGAGTCTTGTGCAGGGGACAGTGCCCAGGCCACGCTGACCCAATCCCACTGTGGATTGATTTCCTCAAATTTTGTTCAAAAGCTCAGTTGAGGATAGGAGAAATGTCCTTCAGGACATGGAGCAGTAGAGTAGCCACAGTGAGGAAAGCTAAGGAGCCTACAAAAGGGATGGGAGTACTGCAAGACATCAGAACTTCCAGTAAGCTCCCTGTTTCAAGTCATATGCCTAAGACAGACAGTTAAAGTAATCCTTCTCCTTGGAACTTTTTCATTATATATTTGCAATTTTCTGACATTCCAGACTCTCCATATCCTCCAGGGCATACAAATCACAGCAAACAACCCAATTGTTGGAATCTGTCTCTCCTTAAGCACATACATATTCTTATAAATGGAAAGAAAATGGTCTCCTTGTGTGCTGTTGAGAAAAACAAATCTCGAAATGCACTGTCAGTTCTTTTAACCACTAATTCCTCTTTAAAGAGACAGCATATTGATTCTTCTCATCAGAAGTTGCCAAATTTGTAAATTCACAATCCAGAAGAGAATCCAAAAACGATTTATTGTCGAGTGATAATGCAAAATGTGGCACCTTACACTTGCCTAATCTTTATGCTATAGAAGATATTTTAGGCTCATTTTCTCATTAAGTCTTTATAATCTGGTGAAGGTATTTTTCTTCACAGATGAGAGAGGCAATTCTCTGATAGGTTAGGAGATGTGAAAAGCCCCAGCAGGTTGAAACTTTACTCCCAGAATTTTGATGCCACACATGCCAACATCTCATTGTTAACAAGATAAGTCTCCTCATCACAATGACTTGGGGTAGGTCCTGGTCCTGGGAATGTATGGGACAATTGTCTGCCTTTCCTGAGTTCCCATTTTCTTATTAGAACATATTAGTGGAGTCATAGGTCTAGTTGGATAGCAAAAAGATCATATGCATATAAAGATTTAGCACAGTATCAAGGACATTCTACATACTGAAGAAATTGGGATACCAGTATTACTGTTAGTGCCATTTGTGCTAAATTATGCCACCTGGGCTGATCTAATCTGCTTTTGTACACACTAAAATCTCTGAGTGATCACCTTCTGAATATGTCTCTAAATTCTAATATATTTGGATGAATTCTTCCCATTGGTTTGGCTACATCAAGCCATTTTCTAAAGATTTTACAAAGATCTGCCTAAGATTGAACCATGGACTCTTTATTCCTGTAGTCCAGTCCAGCACAAAGATCAAGAGTGAACCTTAATTAGATCAACTTTCAATTTGTCAAACAATAGTGCTACATGCCATAGGTTACATCTAGCCACCCTGTGATTCATTCAGGTTTTAAGAGAATTTGCATTCCAGCACATTTTTTTAAATTATAAACATCTATTGTACACCAGGTACTGAATTAAGCTTTACATACGAATTATTCCACTTTGTACTCCCAAGCATGGGTAAGGCCTATTATCATTTTTTTCTTTTACACTTAAAAGGACATAGGCTAGAAGTATGTGTGTAGAGGAGCAACAAGTGATCCCAGACAGATGATGAATAATATAGGCAGAATTCAAATCCACATTCATTAGGTGCTTTAGGTACATTTTTCTACAGTTTTGAATTATAGTACCAATGAAGTTTATATAACATTTACCAGTTTAAAATTGCTGTTCTGTATGTCACCACATTTCTACTTGCATTCAAAATCTAGGGTCTGGATCCCCAAAGAAAGATAACTTTCATGTCTCCCAGCATAAACAGATAACTGAGGTGGAGAACACCTCACCTGTGTAGGCCACTGACACTTGCAAGGTCTCTGAATGGCAGGATTCATCCCCTCCAGTTCCACTTTATCTGGAGTAAGTGGACTGCCTTTTAAGACTTTGAAAACTATCCCCCTTCCAAAAAGACAAACACTGACTATATTTATTCCACCTTGAACAAAAGCAAAGAAAATTTTAAAATGAGGGGGAAAAAAGAGGCCGTTGTATTTGTTTCGTTCGTTTGCTTTGCTCTTTTTTCCCTAGGATGGCTAAAGAGCAAAGTAGCCATTAAACTCTGGGATGGTACACCATCACAGCAATGAAGTGAAATACAGGAGAAAGTAAAAAGTCAAGGGGCACAAAAACAAAGCTCAAAAATTAGTACATGAAAATAACGGAGAGATTCCAGAGACCTCCTAAGCTGACAATGAAACTTTGTATGCCCTTGACCTTCTTCAGCATTGAGGAATGCCCAAAAGACTGTTCCCTTTTCTTTGATATGTGTGTGTGTGTGTGTGTGTGTGTGTGTGTGTGTGTGTGTGTGCATGCGTGCGTATGTGTGTGTGTATTCCATTCCATGTTTCTTAAACTGTCCTTTTAATCTGCTTGAATAAGAGTTTAGCACTTGGAATTGAAACCTGACCCAAGCCTGAATTAATATTATTGCTCTTACATTTCTTTACCATGAAGGCCTCATCCTCTCAGTTCCCAAACATGAAATGGTTTTCCCACAAAGAATGGAGTGCAGTAAGTAATGAGGGCAGTGTGTCAGGCAAACTATTTACGGATGCTCATTGGAAACTCAGAAGATGAGTTACATGTTCATTAATTCAGACCTTGGGCCTATCTTGCATAAAACTCAGACAATTCTAGAGATTATTTCAGAATCAAGAATCCATGAGCCCAAGTAGTTAAAATGATGTCACTTAAATATTTGCTATCAGCAATTTTTCTCCCCTGAGGGGTCTGACACTGTCCTATCAGAGGAATTATACTCTGCTATAAAATGCCTGCTGGTGCTGCAGGTTTTAAATAAGAATTTTCAGGTCATGAACTATGCACAGAACAAGAAGCACAACATAGGACACCTGCTTGAATCTGAAAGAAAGTTACCTAACATCAGCTCTCCTAAGATCAGTTGGAAGGCAGCATTTTTCTTTAGATGCCAAAGAAAATTCACTATTCCTTAGGCAGTTCTGTCCTTGCTTACCATATGTCACATCTAATGAACAGTTCATTGGCTAGATGTCCCTTCTCTTCTCTTCAGTGGAGCCCTTTATGGGGCTTTGTCTAAGGACAAATACCTAAACTAAACTTACTCGATTTAGGCAGCTTACAGCTCCTCCACTTAATTGCATTACATGTCTATAAGTAGGGAGCAATTTACTCTGAAGTGGTACTTAGGCATTATTCCTCTTGGCTTCTCCAGGAAGCACTTGGGTTGAGTTTCTATTTAATGTATGCTTGGCTTTGGAATCTAAGTACAAATAGTGGAATGCATGTTAACACTTTAATTATCCATCCATCTTCTATTTAGAAAATGAATCTGGGATGGACACAGACTTTCATTCCTTTTTAACTATGAAAAACACTTTTCTTGCCATCTTCTGCATTAATCAGTTTGTTAAAATGTGCATCTACACCAGCGTACAGCAAGAAAATGGAATCAATTCTGTGAGCTGTTCCATTCTCTCCACTACATTATCTTCATAACGTTGTCAGTGTTTAATAAGTGCTAACAAGAAGCCAAGCACTTTCACTTAATTAAAGTCATATATCATTTTTAATAATTAGTCATAATTAAGGTGAATGATTCGCTGAGAAAGATATAAAAAATATACATTCCAGATAAAGCTTAAAGTCACATTTTAAAAAGTCCAAAATAAACTCTCAAGGACCGTGCATAGCTTTAAGTATGATATAATTTATGGAATGAAATAAATCTAGAGTGTTAAAATATTTAGTACAACTGAGAATAATGAGTTGAGATAGAATTAGTTTAATTAGTTTACTGAAATGGAGTCTTCATAGTGGCTAAGTGTGATATATTGGCTTTTGTCACTTGAAATAAAAAAGAGGTAATTAGACCCTACTCAAATATATTGTTTTCTCAGAATAGGTTGAATTTTATTTTAGGCACCAACCGAGAACCAACTTCCAAAACTGACTTATAAATGCTGTAATAAAAGATCATCCTTTAGGAAACTCAAGAACACAATCACTTGAAAGCAGTAACTCTCAGGCGGGGTGGGTATCACAGCCCTCCCCAGGGGACACTTGGTAATATCTGCAGACATTTTAGGGCATCACAGTGGCAAAGGATGAAATGCAATTGGCATCTAGTAGGTAAAAGCCAGAGATACTGGAAATATCAAGCACACTGGACAGCCCCACAACACAGAAATATCCTACCCTAAGTGTCAACATTGTGAAGGTTGCAACATTCTACTGCAAAAGAGTAAATTCCCATCTAAGTGTCCATGCCAGTCACTGGAAGGAAAATGCCGATGGTTAGTAATTTGCAAATCCCAAATTCACACTGCATTACATTCCCATATTTTTCCTACTAAATTTTTGCAACTAAATGAAAATTTAAAAATAATGAAAGTATCCCACCCAATAAGTGAAAAAGTGAAAAAGAAGACAGAGTGATATAAAAAATTCACACCCCTCATGTTTATGCTGTATTTACCCATTAGAATAATGTGTTTATGCTGTATTTACCCATTAGAATAGTGTGAAGTCATTTAAAAAAACCAAAAAGCAGTGTTTATTTAATGGAATGGAATATGCTCTTTTTGTGTCATTTCATGGCTAAGACAGAAGTTACAAAACAGTATAGTATGAACAGTTTTGGAGTCCGTATGTCTTACACCACTGGAAACTCAACTGTGGAATTTCAGAAATGAAGAATTACAGTTAGAGATTTTTATTTCCTATATGGCTATTTTTTCTAATTGCTTACATTTTGTAACAATTCCTATGAGTTATAAGCATTATCTGCATAATAATGGAATACTTTGAGTTGAAAAGGAAAAGGGAAAGCACAGAGGGAATGTCAGAGCCCATAAAAATTTGCACTTGCATTTGAGTTTGGAAGATGTGACCTCAATCCTTTGATGAGCCCCCTGAGCCAGTAGCCCCATGTAAGGTGTTTAACATGAGAGAAGGAGCTGGAAATCCCTGTGCCCAGTCACTCCACTGTGAAGCCAGGACACATGGCTTGTTTGATGAATGACATCATGAACATATCCATAAACTCTGACCTCAGTCTTAAATAGTCAAGTAGAAAAAAATACCAAGAAAGCATTTCAACTAAGAAAGATCATTGGACATAACTTGTATATTTCCACTGGGAAATTTGGAAATTCAAAATTCTCTCATTCAAAATGCTGTTCTTTCTCTCTCCTTCCCCTTCACATTTTAATGCAGACACTTAGAAAGCCTGTGATTCTTGAAAAATCGCTAATGTCTTTGAAAATAGTGTGGCAAGAGGGAGGAGACCCCTTTTCCCATTAAATCTGAATTTCATACTGGGGTTTTTAAAGTTTTATTACTACTTTTCTTTCCCCTGGGGAATGAGTTTCTAGCTGTTCGACACGCTAACTGAATGTTCAGGTTAAAGCAGAACAGTCCATGAAACATTTGGGGAGTGGTCTTAGTGAAGACAAAATATTAGGCTGACCAATGGTGTGAGGTGAGCCAATGCAGCTGCATTTGAATTGAAAGCAGCCTGGAGTAAACGGCATTTTTTTTCTTTTTTTTTTTTTTGTAAACACATTTCTAACAATAGAGGAACTGGTCAAACAAATTACAGTACGTAGAAATATGATTACTACCCAGGTGTTATTGAAATGAGGTAGATAACTGACATGCACTGACGCTGTAAGATTTACTCACTATTTTAAGGCGGTGACATAAAGTCATAGGTTATTAAGTGTTTACCTTCTAAACGTGTATTTTTGAATGTGCACAGAAAATACCTGGAAATATATCTATTAACAATTATTAAATGATAAGAAGGTGGTGCAGAAGAAGAGCAAGAGAAACATTTCTGTTTCATACAATTTGATGCAGTGAATATATTCTTTTTTAAAAACTCAGAGCACATCTTACTTAAAAAACCATACATTGAGCAGCATGTGGTAGTGTATGCTAAGCCACATACTAAGGCTGCAGGATCACAAGTTCAAGCCCAACCTGGGCAACGCAGCAATTTAATGAGATCTTCTCTCAAAATAAAGAAGTAGAAAAGAACCATGAATACATCGCAATGCAAAGGCCATGGGTTCAAGTCCCAGTACTACAAACAGAACAAAACAGAGCAACAAAAAATCATACAGTGATTCTTATGGTTAATACATTGTGTCAACTTGAGAAGTTTAGAAGTTTAACTAAGAAACTCAGCAGCTCTACATCCTGGGGTGTAGAGAACAAGCAGTTACCTTTCTAGGATGCTGTTCACTGTGTCAATTTGAGAAGGTCAGAACTTTAAGTGATTCAGCATGGGGCCAGGGTCCCTAGTTTGTAACATCCTCAGTTTGTAATATCCTCATCACTTGCAAAGGAGGGCAAGGACATTTTATGAGTGTTACACCCACCCTGAAGGTGGGGGGCTGGTGGCCGGTGTACAATATAAGGCAGGAGAAGAGGCTTGGGTTTTTGTCCTCTTTTGCTCTGGCTGCTGCCTTGAAGTGTTGCTCCAGTGCCATGCCACCCTGCCTTGGAGCCAGCTGATTATGGACTGAAATCTCCAGAAACTGTAAGCTAAATAAATCTTTCCTTGCTTCACTTTGGGTGTCAGGTGTTTTGTCCCAGCAACGAGAAAAAGTAACCAAGACAGTGATGTAGTTCACACATTATTGAATAGTACACAGAAAATGCAAACATATTCATGTAGACATTATCAAGCTTAAGTAATAAAACATGTCAGTGCAACTGAAATCTCTTAAATATACTCTGGCTCCTCATGACTACAGCAATTGAAACATTCAAGTTTTGACTTCTTTTTCATCTGGATGCGTGAATCATATACATGCATCTTTTTCAACTGCATTCAGTAGTAAAACTATTGCATGCTTTAAAATTCTGAGTAAATTAACTTTTTCTACTTTACATCATTCACCAGAGGTCCTCTTGGTAAAAGCTATTCTTCTTATACACATCTCTAATTCACTCATCTTCACTGATTAATAGTATTCCACTGCACATAGTGCTTTCTCTCATTAGACTATTTCTAATTTTTTCTCAACCAGGTATTACTTTTATTATTTTAAAACAACCCAAAATAAGACATTTTCGACAAGTAGAGTCAAGATTTTTTTAACTGAAATTGCTTAGCTTAATGATGGTAGGACAGCTAAATCTCATTCTATCTCAGCTTTCTCTCTTCCAGTTCTCTTCACTCCAAGGAGGAAGTGATCTTACTATTGTGACTACTATTCACAAGAAGAAAGGTGAGTAGCATTTATTGAATCTTCATTATACACACTGGAATACTTCTGTATAATAAGTACTGGAAATATTTTAATTTCATAGCAAGGGAAACTGGCCTTGGAGAGGAGCTACCTGATTCAGAGACCAAATTCTAAAGGGTGGTAGTGGTAGCGGGTATTCCAGGTCTGCCTGCTTCTCAATACTCTATCTTCTCATGTGATAATGCTCACCAGTAGAAGACTCTCCTTCCTGCCACTTGACAATACACTATCCCACTGCTTTGGAAGGGCATTTTGTGCCCTGCAAGAGGAATAGCCAGGAACAAGGTTGATTTTAGCAGCTTGCTCAACACTTACGTCCTGCTGTACTGATAAGCCATTGAGAAAAATCAGGAAACAGTTTATCAAGGAATGGTAGATACAATAAGAGTAGAAATGGCTAAGAAATAAAGGGCCACGGCAGGGTAGTCCATACTGAGCTTGTTCCAAGAAACCTTCATGAAAAAAAGAAGACAACAAGGTCAATTCTTCTCCCACCATCATGTTGTAGATTAACTACCTCTGTGTTGGAGTTGTCACTGGTTTGATACAAATGACACAGCCAGTTGAAAAAACCATCCAAAAGTAAGTATCACCAGCCATATCAGAAAGCTTGGGAGGTAGCAATTCTGGCAAGAACCTGGATTCAGCCAACCACTGCTATACCTTGCCCTTGTCACAGATTCTCCAGTGAGCTTGTGAACATGTGTCTATATTACCTAAGCCTTTGAAATTGCAAGGTGGAAGAAGTCTCAACATGACCTCTGTGTTCTTTCCCATGGAAAGGAAGCCTGTGCTCAAAACCAGGGACATTCTTTGGGCATTCTTGTCATAAGTCACCACATGGCTTCCCCCTCACCTTGCCTGAACATTGATCGATTTCTTTAGTTCTTACATTTGCTTTTCTGTTGTCTAATTACTTTTCAATCAGCACCCCATGGCCACTCAAGCCTCTTTCTCCTTCCTCAGACATGTCAAGCCTGTTCCTGTGCTAGGGGGTTTGCACATTCTGTTGTCACTGCCTGGCAAGGCGTTCATTCACAGAGTCACCTCACCAGCTCCTTCACACCTTTCCTTTCTCAACTGAAATGTCACCTTAGAACCTCCCCAAGTCTCAAACCACAGGAACCTCACTCATTTCCCTCATTGTTCATCCACAACCCCATTTCTTTCTCTCTTTCCTCAAGTTGTGACTCTTGGACTCTCTCTTCTTGTTCACTTACCAGCTCTCCCTCTTTATACTGCAAGACAGCAGAGACCCAGATTCCTTGTTCATACCTGCATCCCTGGTGCCTGGAACAGTTCTTACATCTTAGGTTCTATACAGCTATGTGGGACACAATTTAATAAATACATAAATCAGGGAATAAATCTCCCTCTTTTCATATATATTTTGTGCTGTAAGTTCTTTTGATTAAAGATAATGCCACAGAGAATTTTAACACATCTTTCCCTGTTCCACAAATATAGATTCTAGAGCAAAGGGGTTTTCCGAGCTGTTAGGGGAAGTTTTTCCCCTAAATAACTGATTTGCAAGCAAAGTTGTCATATTCAATGTGTCTTAATCATGAAGTGATTCCTAAGAAAGTCTCCTCATGTGTCGCCTGTAGTGACATGCCTGGAAAGTAAACATACCCAGCTCCTATGAATGAGATGTCTAGTGACTTGTTCAGCATCTAAATGCACACTACTACCATACTTGGGTGTCAGTAACCCAATATCATTTGCTTCAGGGGTCTTTATGGGTAACTGATCTATGCAACAGCAGATCCCAAGAATTTTCCATAAAAGGAATAAAGTATAAAAAATTAACTAATATTTTTTATAAAAATTACGTGAATTACTATAGTATAAAAGGTAATTTCCTGAATACTAGATTAACTTTATGTGAAACATCAAGAAAAAAAAGACACTGAATTTGAAAGTTTTTAAACTTTAAGCATTTATATGCCCTACCACTGCTACAGAAGTCTTTACAAGGACCTATGGAAGTTATAGTTTTTCTAAGCAATCTCATGATATTTAGAGATGGAAAGGAATCCTGCCTATGTTGTATTTCACGGACTGGGCCCATAATCTCTACAACACATGCCCTCCTTGTGCCCGGCTCCTCCCAGAGAGCTGGGGCTCTTGTGCAGAAATTTTCAGCTACTTTCAAAGGTTCTGAATCCTACACCTTCTCTACGTACTGCAAGGCATCCTGACCAAGATGAACTCAGTCTCTGCCTTATGTTTTAACTTTTCTGTTATTTAAAAGTCTAAAAACAAGATTAATTATACTTGTATTTTAGAAAAAATAATTCCTTTGCTGCATGAACCATGAAAACAAAATGCACTGATGATCTTTAAATGACCCAGAAACCAAGATAATTATAGTTGTAATTAATTACATAACATGACGTCTCCTGGTAGTTGGCGAGAGGTCTAACCCAGAAAACGCCAAGGTTGGAAAATTTGAATTGAGAGACTTATCGCAGGCCCAGGGCTGGGTGAACACTACCAATTCCTAATCTTCCTCTCAGCATGTTTGACCTCAGGCAAAAATCACTTAACCTGTTCTAATCTCCCATGCTCATCTGTGAAATGGGGATGGGAATGCTGGGTCACCTCCAAGGGGAGGCTGTGTTGCGACATACATTAATGATTTGAAGGAAAATGATTTCACACAGAAAACATTTGAGGAATTTTAATAAAGCTGGGTAGCTAACAGAATGGCATTAAGAGTCAAGGAATGCCAAGATGATGCCTGGTATGTCAGAATTCAGTCTAAAACAGCTTTCATTGTACCACGCCAACATGTACACTGATGTACCCCCTTGCATGCATTCCAAAAATGTAATGCGCTCTTTCTTACTAAGTAGGTATATTACCTCTTACTGTTTTAGCAAGTGCCTCAGACATACACACTCCGGGTTTGTTTTTTGTTTTTTGTTTTTACAGTGTGCTTTTTAACAACTATGAAAAATACAACCAAACCTCAAAACCTGTTGTCTGGCAGAGGATCCCGTTCCCTGGCTTGTGGGATGGGTGAATGGCCAGCTAACAGCTCTAGCTCTTGGCTCCACCTATCAAATGCTTATCCTTCACTTTGCAGGTAAGCCAAGAGATGTGCAAAGATCTTCTCTTTGCAAAGTGCACTGTACAAGAGAACAGCTTTCTAAAGCAGTACTACGTAATAAGAAAACACTACTGGTGTCATAATTACGAATTAGATTTAAAAGGATGCATTAACGTGTGAGAAGACAGGGTGAAGGAGCAAGTGAGAAACAAATCATCCATTTCATCGGTCACTGTATTTATTTACGGTTGATGTGCTCTCAGGACAAACTTTACAATACCAACAAAATGCATGCATTTTAAACTCATAATAAGTTTTAGGTACTGTTGGTGCCGGCCAACTCTCCAACTTTTTCAAGGAACTGAAGGATCAAAAAGGATGAAAATACATACGTAGACTGCACCCAAGCACAGGTAAACCCACGCCAGATATTAGACTACAGAAAAGTTTGTTAGCATTGGGAAGTTCAATATAGGTGGGGAAGTGATTCAGTGGCCACTATCTATCTCTGCACTTTTCCCTGCAAAACAGGGTTCCTGCATATTCCCTTAGAATTTACCTTAAGTAGACTTTGCTATTATCATCAGAACTAAAAATACTTTAGACCCATAGGACTTTGAGACTGACAGGACAAGATAGAAGTTATGCAGTGAGGAATACTGAATTTGAACACTGACTTCATCATTTAGTAGTTACCGATTTGACCATAGAAGTGATTTTACTTCTTTGAGCTTTGGAGTCTTTATATTAGGGTAGAGAGAATGATATTAATCTCCCAAGGTTACTGAAAAGATTAAATAGGATAATATATGCAAAATGGTTAGCATAATGTCTGAGCCATGGTAAGAACCATAGGTGTTCTTTGTCCTCTTTAAACACTCATATGTACATATCCATTCTAACATAGACACCTGGGCATAACTTTAGAATATCTATACATCTCCTCCTACCATATAGATGTACATGGTAATGTAAATTACCCCAGAGTATATTTAGATCTGTAAAGGCTAAAACCTTCAAAAGCAACTGCTGGCAAGTCAGGGAGGAAACACATTCTGGATCAGACAAAAATCATGCAATCATCAACTGCTTCAACATATTCAGTTATTTGAGATTAGATAGACTATTTCACGCCTGCAAATAATTTATAGATCCCCCAGAATATGTAGGTACAGTGCAAATAAAGCCTTTAATAATTTTGGGAGCACAAGAATGTAATAAAATATATATTGCAAACGAGAGGGAGTGGTTAGGTGTCTCTAGAAGATCCCCATAGTTTTCAGCTTTTATCTATATTTTTCCTTGGTTTTAGTTTGGATATGACAATCACCCTGGGTCCCGTGCAAACTAATCTTCCTGTCAGGTTAACGTGATGGCAATAATGGGGAGGTGGGGTCAGAGTCCGTAAGAGCCAGGTACATTTCTTGAATAAAAAGCATTAATATACATATTGGCTTAAGGCTAGAGTCTGCTGGATACCGTTATGCCATATCTCAGAACCCAAGCTCTAATGAATTATTCAACTCAGCAGAATAATCCAGCATAAGTAGGAATAAGCAACACAGCCACTTGAGGAGAACGCTGTATGGAGTACAGACAGGAATACTGATTTAATGGTTCTCTACATTGTGCCAAGAACTGTGCCAGGCACCTTAAGAAGGACATGGCATTGTTCTCCCCTTACAGGGGAATGAAAAAGATAAAAGGCTCAGGGAAAGACAGGACATCTGATTCCGTAGGGTGGTAAATATTTAACCTTGTGTTGAAATCCAGCTCTGTCTGTTCCCTCCAAATTCATACTCTGCGTCCCTTCCTTTATTCTGTGTCATTTGCAAACAGCAATGCTCATGGTAAAATCCCAGTCAGCCGCCCACCTCTCCACTCCATCAGACCTGGAGAAAAGCCTGTGTCATTTCTGGGTCTGTATCTGCCTCTCCATGTGTGTCTCACAAAGATACTTTATCTTTCAAGTTTTATGGCTCATATCTGTGACTAAAATATCATTTATGACAATTCCCATCTGCTAAGCTTCAAGAGTGATATAATTTGATTGCAAAGGGCTGCTACCGGGGACCTAAGTTAGAAGGCAAGATTCAAGTAGAATCAGAATGTACCTGAGCTCGATCTCACAGGAAGCTGAGCATCTTGAAAATGTGTCCCCTTGCTTGGAAAATAAAAGCTCTCTGGTGAAAGTGGCAAGGCCCCAAAATGAAGGACCCTGTGACTTTGCCCAGAGCACAGCAAAGAGCTGGGCACCTACAGCCCACGCAGGTCAGACCTGCTTCTTATTCTGAGCAAGACAGCAGAAGGCCTGGTTCCTCTGTCACCTCTGACAGTTATAGACTAGCTGTGCACCTTATTAAAGATTAAGGTTTGCCCAGGAACTCTCTTTCGGCCATCTCTGGCTCACAGCTCAGCATTTATTACAAAGGAACTGAAGATTAGCACCATCTATTCTGCTGGGAGAGAATGCACATCACTTAACGGCCTCACAAAATCAAGAAAATGTAGAACAGGGCAGAACGGCCTTCCATATCCCAGACCAAAATTCACCTGCCTCTTCATACTATTTGTAGCTTGGCTTTCAGACTATCTTTATTAACACTTGCTGTGGATTTTTTAAAAATTTTTACTTCAACTATAACACATGTTCTCTGTAGTAAATATAAAATATAGAAAGGCTCAAATAAAAACCAACCTAGAAGTAGGATACTCTTCTGAATATCCAGTGTATGTTTCCTCTATGTCTTCTCATCACCCCTTCTCTTCCTGTGTTTCTTCTCCTTTTTCCATAAAGTTGTTTTCATATGGTGATATAAAAGTTTTCTGTAAACTCCAGATAACCAAAATAATAACCCTAACTTATTACGGAAGAATGGAAAAAAGCATTTCTGGTATGCAGGCTGCCTCTCTCCTGGTCAGGGCTCTTAGCAGCCCCTGCGGCTCAGCTGTAAGTCTCTTTCTCTCTGAGTCAAACATGGTCCTTCCCCAGTCACTGCTCATCAGTCTGTGTTGGCATGAGGTCTGACTTCTCTTTCTGTATATGGTTTTGCCCTCAAGCAATTTATACTCTAACTTGGGCAGGAACACCAAGAGGCATAAGGAGAATTCTCATCAAAATGGTATCACAAAGGCACATAACAGATGCCAGGTAGCTGCCTGATTTTCTTAAGATAACGAGTACTGTTTCCTTTGGAGTCTACAAGTATCTAGATAATCTCTCTGTTATAGGACTTGGAACAAGAATTGGTCCCTTGTCCCCATGTGTGCTCTAGCTCTGTCTTCAATCTCTACACTGGGCCTAAAAAGGCTAAGAGGTTCAGACAATGGTAAATAAATCTCTGGGTAGTGGGTACTCAGTACCTGCAGTTTTTTTCTTTCTTTTCATATATCTTAAAATAGAGGTCTGTACCAAAGGTAAGAAAGTGGCATAAACTAAATATGTGTAATAGGAAGTTTGGTGTCACATCTTTAAAAAATAAGTTATGAGACACCGACTTTTGATCCAGCAATCACATTTCTAGGAAATTAATGTGCTTGCAAAAATTAACTTACATTAATTTATCTATGTTTTATTTATGTATTCTATACAGATAACTCAGTGTGTATGCACAGTACTAATGTTTATAATAGAAAACAGTTAAAGACTTTTAAAGAAACTAATGTATGTCCCAGTTGTCTCTTTTTTTTCAGACAGGGTCTCACTATGAAGTTCAGGCTGGCCTTGAGTTCACTTTGTAGCTCAGGCTGGTCTCAAACTTGCAATGATCCTCGTGCCTCAGCCTCCCAAGTGTTGGGATTACAGGAGTGCGCCACCACACCTGACTTTAAATCCCAATTATCTAGTGAAGGACAGCTGAAGGAGGCTGCATGATACATTGTTAAGTAAATAAAACAATGTGAGTTTGCATATGTGAAAGGACATTGCATTCACATGCACCTGCACCTATCATACATGTACATATGCATACATTTCAGTGTCCTCTCCTGTCACCCAATGACCACTCATAGTAATTGGTTTCAATTAGAACAGAGAGTCAGAGATCGGCTTTATTTTCTCTTTCCTTTGCTAGTGTTGGTGTTTTATAATTATTAGCTGTGGTCACATATCACTTTAATTTGAGCAAAAAAATGTTCACTGGTTGGTCTGGGTGTTCGGACTGTGGCATATCCATTTGCTTCTTAATTCTTCATGGGAAACATAACACATCATTGCTTTGTTAAAGAAACTATGATGAGCTTCAAGGGCTGGAGTGAGATCTACATTATAGAAGAAGGAAGGGAGAAGAAGAAAAACAAAAACAAACAGGCAAACAAAAAAGCAGGCCTTGTCACTTATGGACACATCATAGAAGCATCTGAAATCCTGAACAAAACTAAAGATTTTTGGAGCAAAGGAGAACAAAATATGGATAAGTCAAAAATACAGACACATCTGTCCCAATGCAATACCGATCCTGCTGATGTAGACATTCTCCTTGTGGGGGTTTGCTCCTGGGGTCACCTACATTAGTATTCCACTCACCATTGCTGAAGCCGCCACTTTTCTCTGCTTCTTTTTGACCTCAAGCATTTTATGCATAAATGTCAGTGTTCTTTGCAATTAATCATGCCTACCACAGACTAATTGTGGACAACAGTCCTGCAATTAGCCAAAACGAGTTTCAAATATGCATGAATGTTCAGAAGACACTCACATTCCAAAACCTCAGGTACCTTAACAGGAAAATTGGCCACTCTTTCAGAAGTCCCTTTCAAATTCAATGTGAGCTAGCAAGATAATCAGATCATAGCTGATTGCATCTGTGCCTGGGGTCAGCTAATGAGAAAATAGTATCCTGAAATGCATGTTATAAACTCCACAAAGTAGTCCATCTGAAAATACCAAGCATGGCACTTAGAGCACACGTGCCAGAGTGTGTGGGGTGAGGGATGGGGGCTGGGGAATGGGGGGTGGTGCTTAGCAGAGCTGATGCAAGCAAAGGTGTCTCTGAGAAGTATAGTGATTCCCAGTAGACAGAAATGGAAGATTCAGAATCAGACACATGGAGTCATGTGAAACACTAACTCCATTCTCCGCATCTGGCTGTAGGAGGACTGTCACCATAAGTACTTACTCAGCATCACTGGACCAGCTGAGACGACATGTTTGCAGGTTAATATTTTGACTTAATGTACAAAATAAAGGTAACTTGAAGCAGGAGCACTCTACTCCCCCAAAACCCCAGGGGACTTCAGTAAAGCCTGGAGATATTTTGATTGTTGTAAATTAGGAAGCAGGTGCTACCCGCATCTAGTGGGTAGAAGCTAGGGATGCTGTTAAATATCCCACACTACACAGGGCAACCCCTCACCGACAAATAATTACCTAGAACTATCAACAGTGCAAGATTGGAAATGTTAATAGTGCTGAGGTGGAAACACTGCAATTTAAGGTAATTAAAAAGTATGGATTCTGGGATGAAGAAGCCTAGAGAGAGTTCATAGGTCTGAAAAGACCAGCACTGTGAGTTTGAGCAGAGCTCTTCACCTTTCTGAGCCTCAGTTGCTGCCTCTGTAAAGTGGGGATAACACTGCCCTTGCAAGTTGTCTGCAAGAATTCGAGATAACAGAAGGGAAAATACCCGCCAGATAATGCATGAGAGCTACTGTATTTTGATAATTGTATTTATTAACATTATTTACTTATTTTTCAATCACATTACCAAACAGACAGAACAAACTTAGTGGAAGAGTTGTGCTGTTGCTAATCAGGCACCATGGCAAATATCCACTCCATCCTCCCAGGAATAAACTAGTCTCACTTCAAACAATTGTTACAGTTAGAATCCAATTGACTCCAGACAAAAGTATTGAGATAATCAGCATATTAAAGCCAACACTATAACCATATGTTAATTATGTAAATGATTCATTTTAATCAGCTAGAACCATGTAAAGAGTAACTAGGAATGCAAATGCAGGGAGTTATTAAAAACCTCATTATTATTCATCTTGGTTCCATGCGTGAACGTATCCATCCAAACAGATGAATTAATAGCGAGAGGAGAGATGAAAGTGCTGGAGGGAGAGTCTGCGGGACACCATCTGTCTGCCTTCCCTTCTTGGTCTGGTCTCCACTTTGCAGAAAAGCTGGACAAGCCATGCAAGAAGGGAGCTGCAGGTTTTGTCTGCAAGGCCTGCTCACCTCCCAGTGGGAACACTATGGTTTCTGGCTATCTGAGTGTGTTTGCTTTTCACAGGTGGGGTGGGGTAGGTGTGCTGGCCTGGAATCAATTTGCTCTGTCTGATAGACTATGGCTCTGAAAGACAGAGTTCCCCAATTTATGTTCGAGTCACAAAGACCTCCTTTCTCCTCTTTTTTTAAAAAACTTTTCTTCTATCTTGATTATGATTTCATCATACTAGTTTCATCATAGGAAGAGTACATTTATTATTATTATTATTATTATTATTGACAAGTGATCATTATTGAATTGTGATATTGCTGTTATTGTTGTTTCTGAGAGCTTTCTATGTGGGCAGCTCCATGACAAGTTCTCTTGTTTGATCTTCATCACAATTGCACTCTTATAGAGGCCAAATACACTGCCAAGTAGTAATTGGTAGAAAACATGGCTACCAACGAGGTTGCTGAACTTGAGTGTCACATAGGACCATGACTGACTCCCAGTTCATTGGCTGATCACACTCTTCCAAGAGAAATTCACTTTTAGAGAATGGGGTATGTAGCATTTCTAGAATATCTATAATTTGTATTTGAAGTGGTCACCAATGATTGTGGCTCTGAATGGCTTACACATGGACTCCTTCTTATAATGCTATTTATTATTCCCATTGACAAAGATTAGGAAACACCAGAAGCAACTCAATAAAGTAAGGCACACTAGAGGCAGAACTGAGAATCAAATTTAAATCCAACTTCAAAGCTCACAAGTTCTTGATGAAGAAGGCATTTTCATGGGGTCCCTATGTGGTGAGGGAACAACGGCACAGAGAGGTGTGATCACTCAGCCAATAGCAGGTGGATGTGTTGGATTTAAATCTGGGTCTATCTGACCCTCCCTGGTTCTCTCAATGCTTTGAAGATGATGTCATTTCTGTTCCCAAAATGACTGTCTTCCTCAGTGCTGGTATCATCAGTATGTCCATGTGCATGATGACATGTTCTATACCTGCATTGCCCAGTCTGGTCACCACTAGGAACATGAAGCTACTGTGAATTCTAATGTGTCAAAAATGACCAGGGAACTGATTTTTGCTTAATCTTACTAATTCATTTAATAGTTCACATGGCTAGTGGTTGCCATACTGGACATCATAGTGTTTGATTTCCACAGATGCCATGTCATTATTTTGCACTTGTGTATATATATTGTGAAAGGTCTTTCAAAAATGAGTTCTATAAAATGGGCTGGTGGGTGAATACACAGGCAAATGCTGCCCATGCCAAGAGGATCACCCAGAACTTCCATGAAGAAAGAGTCACCACCCTTTCCATCACAGAAGATTGAGAGAGCTTCCTGAGTCACTGGGATCCACTTTCATTACTGGTTTAACCTGAGGACAATATCCCAGATTTTTCCTCTCACCATTAATCCCCAAAACTACTGAAACATTTTCTTTATGCTTTCAAAAAGTGAATCAAAATTAATGGTGTCTTATACCTTCAGAAAACTTCTTAAGTTTATAAAGACTTGATCAATGATGCTGGCTTCCTGGTAATGCTTAAGCTTTCCAAAAATAGCTTCTTTGTAGATAAATGGCCAAAAATTGACCATTTTTTTCTCTCGTTACAGTAGCAATTTTAAAGTAGTGACCCTTGAACTAATGATGTGGTTGGTTACATGTACTTTTATGTGTGTGTGTGTATAACACATGATTAATATCTGTACAAAAACATAGTCTTTTTAGTTTCTTTTGAAATATTAGAAAATTTAGTTTCACAGAACCTGTCATGACATGGGGAAAATGACTGCAGCAAACAGGAAACTGCTTTTTTCTTGTAGATAGAGCAAGTGGTGAGACATTTACTCCCTGTTTCTTCAGTGTCCTCACCATCGTACCTGGTGCAATCATACGGAATGATGTGAACACCTGAGTCACAAGCAGAAAAAGGTGGGACCCTACTTAGTTTACAGTTCTCTAACTCTACAACATTTCTCAAGAAGATATTTACAATGTGATGTAGGCAGAGGAAGCCACTTCTCTTTCATATCAGGTCACACACATGCGCACACACACACATTTTCACTACAGACAATAGAGGGTAAATCAAACATCTGAAAAAGACTTCGTAAAAGAATCCAAGGAAGGGAGAGTGACAAGAGAAAGACTCACAGAAGTGACAGATTCACACCTGGTTCTATGCCACTCTACTGTGACACAACTTCCTCAGGGCTGTGAATGTACTAACTACAAACTGAACGGCACATTTGGACCTCAATATAGCAAATCCTGAAAGTGCACTGTGATTATTCTGCCTCCTCTCTGCAAACAGCAAGTCACAGGTCTAGGCTTCAGCCACTCCTAGAGTTCAGCTGCTGATCCTACCCAGCCCAAGAGCATCCCTATAAACTCAGTAAATGTGCTCACTGCCAGAATTACATGAGTCACTGACACCATATTGTCTAAGACTAGGGAGGAAAAAAGGGATCAAGCCAGAAGCCCATCTGCAATTCATTTCACACCAGACTTTAAAAATATGTCCACCTAACATCAGTACAATCGATCATTTCATTTTGATTTTAGAAAGAGTAAACATGCTCAAAATTAAATGCTTTTGGGGAGTGAGAAGAAACCACACTCAGAAAGCGCTTCATATCTTTGTTCTTCATATTCTAATGCTTTCGTATTTCTCTGCCTGATGTCTCCTAATGTACTTTCACTAGAATCGCATTTTTGATCTTTAATCCCTTTATGTGTTTTTCTGTGGTTACTCTCGAATGCCTTTGTAGCTGCCATAATTGGGTCTCTGGCACCATTTTAATAGGGCTTAGCACAATGCAGGCTTGGCAAATTTCATCTAAGTGGAAAAAAAAGAGAAAACTATCAATATCATCGTAGAAACTGACCAGAGTTTCAAATATACCACAACAAACATATCCAATAGGACACAAGCCTATTCATGTGTATGCTGTGGCAGGACCCGGAACTGGAGTGGGGGTGACAAAGCCATATGAGGCTGTGTCCCCACAGGTGCTCTTGTCCTGGAGGGTTTGTAAATTCACAAGTATAAAGACAGACACTGGGCCAGACGATGTTTCCAGACCCAAGAGTTCAGCATTCTCACCATAAATGTCAGGACCCAGCTTCCTTGGAAGCATTCACAGTCTTCACATCCTCTGCAGGTGCCTTGACTTTATGATATTCAGCCAAGATGCTCAATCTGGCAATGATGAAGTGGCATTCTCCAGCACGGCTCTTTTGGAAACAACAGCAGATTCACAAATATCCTGGCAATAAGAGAGCAAGCAATGGAAGCAGACACCAACAGTGGTGTCAGGCTGGCTCAAAACAATCCCAGGTTCCCAGGGGAACACATGCACAGAGACTTAGGGCCATGCCTGCGCCACAGGACCCAGCCTTGCATCTGGGACACAGATGACTGGTTCACTGGTGAGAACCCGACCTATGCTGAGCCAATCAAATTCCTCCTTGTAAGTTTCTGATACCAAATCAAGGAACAGACTCAACCCTTCTTTGATCTCAAAATAGAGGAGTTCAGCAAACTCTCAGCAACAGTTTCTTGCCAGGTGTGGGAAGCTAATCTGTGGGAATGAAAGGGACACAAATAAAGGAGACAGAGGGAAAAAAGTTTCATGGTCCTAATATGGTCTCTAAGTCCTAGTCACTCTGGGTGTAATCACAGATCTACCTGTATTCTTTTAGTAAAGATAACACTTTGCATGTGTTGATTTGAGTGGCATGTGCACCTGTTACACTAAAGCTGGCTTTCTCAATCTCTGCACCCTTGACATCCTGGGTTCTATAATTCTCTGTCGTGGGATGCTGCTTGTACATTGTAGGATGCTAAGCAGCACCCATGGCCTCTACCAATTAGCTGCCAGTGTAATACCTCTTTCCAGTTGTGACAAACAAACACGTTTTTGCACATGTCACATGACCCTTGTGGAAGAAGCAGCTCCCAGTCAAAAATCACTACACTAAAGGAATTGTAACGCAGAAATTCCACATTAATGATCTGCAAGGTTCTTCTGCTCTGCTTGGCTACGGCTGTAGTCTGGGGCAAGGATGGAGACTATAAGAAATGCAAGTTCAAAATTAGGTTCTCAGTCTCGGATATAATCTAAATTCTTCCTTGCTACAAAATATCTGGCAAGGTTCTTCATATATTTATTACCCAGTGGAGTGTATCATCTTGCTCTCTGGTTTCTGGTGACATTTATATCTCACAAAGATGTTTATGGTTCCAAAGAGGGAAAAAGGTCCCTCATTCTCATGACACTATCTTGAAGCATTACCTATCATGAGACTGTACATATTCTGCATTGGAATAAGTGGATGGATGGATAGACAACAGGCAGACACATACATACACAGACAGATAGATGGTTATAGATATACATAGATGATGGATAGGTGGACGGATGGATGGACAGATTACCTTACAAATATCATTTTGATCATTGTAGATCTGCTTTAATATATTAACAATTAGAATGGTTAACATCTAATACTCAATCAGTAATATCTACTGTACCTTCCTAACATTATATTATTTTACAAAACTGCAATTTTCATTTCTCAGAAAGAAAAACAAGTATAGTACTTTCACTATAGGAACTGAAAAAAAATTGTTCAGACTCTTCCAAAAGATTCTCCTAAAGCCGGGCGTGGTGGCTCACGCCCGTAATCCCAGCACTCGGGAGGCTGAGACAGGCGGATCGTTGTGAGTTCGAGACCAGCCTGGGATACAAAGTGAGCTCAAGGCCAGCCTGAACGGCATAGTGAAACCCTGTCTCAAAAACAGGGCTGGGGATCTAGCTCAGCACGCGCAAGGTTGTGAGTTCAATCCCTGGTGCCGCAAAAAAAAAAAAAAAGATTCTCCTAGAGCAAGAGCACAACCTACAAGTACTCCTTGCCTAAGGACCTTACATTTTAACCATAGTGAAGCAATGATAGAAAAGCTGCCAGACGGATCTCTTAGATAGAAGAAACCATGCTCATTCCACAGCTGACCCCCAACAGCTGAGTAATTCCCCTCCCCCAGATTCAAGCTTTCCTGAGATTATGAGCTATTCACTGTCCTCCTAATAAATGTCAAAGTAGATGTCTAGTACTTGAAACCCAGGAACCCAGCCTCATACAACTAAGCATGGCCAACTGAAATGTTAAATGCAAAAAAGTACAGGCATCTCAGGATCTATGAATTAGCACCATGATGTAGTCAATTTTTTTCCTATTAGAAAGGTCAAATTCAATAACCTACATTTAATTTCAAGGCCCTTTCTCCATACTAATTGCAACATAAACAGATCTCATACTTAAAAGGGCTCATCTTTTCCTGGCAGCCAAGCACACAGAAGATAGGAAGCTGCTCTCTCAGCTTGACCCAGAGCACTGGTGCAACAGAAAAAGCTCATCAGACAGGAGCTGCCTGTAGTGTCATACATTCCTGAATCCCACAATCACCAAAAGACAGTGGGAGACAGAGCCCTAATCTTTAAAATGCTTTGAAAAGATGTAGGCTTTCACAAGACTTAGGAGTCTCCATCCTGACTGGTTGTTCTACTTTTCTATCATCCTACAAAAACAATCCTGCTCTGTTTTCCTGTTCCAAAATATTTCCCCTCAAATGTCCTCTTCCGGAGACACCAGAACGACCAGATGCCTCCTCCCACTGCTGCTGAAGTGTCAACAACAAAACCCAGAAGCGACATGTGTTAACTGGCCCATCCCTCCCCCTCTGCACAGATAATAAATAGCAAGGACAGAGGGGATTCAGGGCACTTATTTGAACCCCTGAAACCAAAACACAGCTACTCAAACTTCTATGGAAGAATCATTAAATGCTCCATAAAATGCACTTGGCCTTGTGCAAAGGGGTTTTGTCCTCCAACAAAACAATTTAAGTGGTAGCAGCAAAAGGGATCCAATGACTTTGAGTGTCAGGGTGTGAGAGGCCCCATGAACTCATAGTGACATTTCTCCACCTGCTCGTCTGCTGCCTTAAAAGCCATGTGGCTCATTTTGTGCCAGGCACTTTGCCCAGCTGAGTGACCTCAAAGAGCCCCCAGGCTTTTATTTCTTCACTAGCTTTGGAAGCGACCTCTTGTTAAGAATTTAATCCAGGCCAAGCCCAGCTAGAAGCACTCTGTGCTGTCACTTCGTTTGCTGGCTGTGGACACAGTGGGGTGAGCTGGATCTATTTTACCCTCTTGGGCTGAGGGAGTCACTGAGTCTCACGTTTTGGGTGTTAGATCAGAGGCAGGAGTTCTAATATAGTCTCGTGAAGTTTCTCCCCAGCATCATGGCAGACTCAGAGCCCGGACCCCATGAGCTCAGGATCAAGGCTGACCACAATTTGCTTTGTGGTTGCATTTCTTCCAAAGTCTCTAATTAAAAAATAGCAACAAGAGAAAGAGCAACAAAAACAACAGGCAGAAGTAGCCGTTACTTCCAGTAACACATTTTATTGATCTTAACTCTCTGTCAGGCCTCAGGCTAGATGATATATAAGGCAACTTGCTTAAACTTCAAGAAACATTCCACATGGGTCTTCACCTTTTCTTCATATAACAGGAAACTAAGGTTCCGAGAGGCCGAGTGACTTCTTCACAGTCACACAGCACATCTGACTTGTGAATTAACTCCAGCTGCTTCTAACATCCATTTTGGGACACTTGAGTTGTGTATCATAAAACCCGTAAGCACACACAGGCACGCACACATTTTACCTTTCCAATGCAGCCTGTAAAGCGCATGTGAGCTTTCTACTACTTTCATGAGCACATTACTAGCTTCTTCATATTCTCACACTTTGCCAGGACCAGAACACAGGAGGACCAGGTTTGGGACCCTCTTTTCTATCTCCCACTACTCTGTGGTGTGTGAAGGGGGATTGCTTTCCTTATCTTTATAAGCAGCAACAGGGTTGGGGGCAGCTGCAGTGGAACTACTCATTCTCTTCTCTGCCACCTGCCTCTGTCAGACTCACCTGGGCTAACTTGGACTACCTCCACTTCAAGGACAGGGAGAGTGTTGTGCAGAGGACAGTTGAGTCTCACTGGAGCATAGGAAACCACTCTTTCATGCTTTAGGGAAATGCCACCGCCTTGTTCTTTGATGCAAAATGGTTTTAATCTTCCCCAAGAGTAAACATCTGCTTAATGCAAAGCTTTCTAAGTCAATTTCGGCCTCCTCTAAGTGCTGTCTAGAAGCTCTGGGGCTATTACTGGCAGGCCTGGCAAGATGGGACTGCTACAAAATGTACAATGACACAAACAGGTCTTCTTAGCCCAGAATCCGCACAGAACTGAACCAGTCTCATATTGCAGGTCTGCAAGAGCTTTAGGCACCACGACCTAGGAAGCAGGCTTCTGGGGAAACTAGCACTCTTCCCATCTCTCGGCATAAAGCCTTCTTTGTGAGTGGTCTAAAAACCCCAGCAGGTGCAGTTTGCCAATGTCCTCATAGCCACAAGGCCCATTCCTTTGGTTGATTTCAGTTAATGCTTCCTGATTATGGCACACAGAGGCTGGGGACAGAGGTTGCCCTGAGAGTGAATGAAGAGAGACTCATGCCAAGGAAGGATAAATAAAGGAACTGAACACACATAATCAGAGAATTCAAGGTGACCTGGGTGAACACTCCACGAGGCAAGGCTGGAGTGCAGATTCCAAATTCCTAGCATCATGTGAAGAAAGGGAAAGTGAGCAAAAAAAGACTTGCTGAACACAAGTAAGAGAAAAGGAAGCTGGGGGCATTGGACATTGGCAGTGCCTCTCCAGTGTCATCCAGAGATTTACAATAAATCCCAGGGACACAGGCAGTCCAAACAGTGGAGCACATTCTGCCTCACAGGCAGGACTAATTCTTCAGCCTTGCTGAGATAGCAGGAAAGTCCTTCCAAAGCTCATTGCCCTGCATACTTGCACTGCGATATCCCTGGCCACATCGGGCTTGCCCAGGGTCTCCCACTCCAAGATGGTCATAGGTAGACTGGGTGATATGAGATTTCCTCAGAATTAAAAAGGACTTGTCCTGTTTATACACACACACACACGCTCACACACACACACACACACACGCACACACACACCCATGTTGCAGAACTGCAGACTATTCCATCTCTTGTGTCTATCTTGAAAGTCACAGAGCTGCCACTTCTGATCTTCCCAGAGACACTGTTATTGGCTGACCATGGTTTGGCTAATGTTTGACACAGCGACTCCCTTCTGACAATTTCCTGACTTCCTATGAAAACCCGTCAACCTCAGAAAACTTGACTCACAAAGTAGGTTAGTATGTCCAGGTTTGTGACATGTAACACACAGCACTATTCTGTTCTATGGAGTACATAGCTGCCATTATGTGCAATACTAGGTGTGATCAAATTATATGGTAAATGCATAAATTAAAAAAAAATTACAGTAAAAGACACACTGACATTAATTTCCCTCAGAATACTTCCTCTCACTTCAAACACACTTATCCCACTGATCTTGCCACTTTCAAGTGGTTCAGGAAGTCCTCTTTTGTGGGTGTCTTTATGATGTGTGATTAAAAATATGAGAATATAAGATTACTGTTGCCAAGTGCCATCTAACCAAAAAGCAGACTCATAAAAACATTATAGTGTATCCTCATCCTTCTTTTTCACAGGATTTGCCAACATGTGAATTCTGGCTCTTCCCCAAAGTCAAAATGATTATGAAAAATAAATATTTTGAATTTCTCAGGATGTCAAGGCAGCCACAACAGTGCCACCAAAGACTCACAAACAAGGACTTCCAGAACTGTTTTAGAAAGTGGCAAGAATGATGGGATAAATGTGTTTGAAGGGAGAGCAAGTGAGAGGATTAGCAACGTGTCTTTTACTGTAATACATTTTTAAATTTTAATTTTCACCATGTCTTTTGATAGTACCTTGTATATATGGTACATTATTAATAAGACATCACTAAAATGTGAGTTTTGCCCATTTTTCTGTGGATAGGATCACATTTGCATCCTATGCCAAGGAAACTTGTGAGGAGACTCAGCTACATACAAACTATGCGGAGCACAAAAATGAATGGTTTCCAAAGGATTAAACTGTGAGATTCAGTGCCATGTCCTTAAGATTGCTGATGAGGAGACCCCATGCAGAAAGCAAGGGTTGCAGACAAAGAAAACAAGGGACAATTTTACACAGCAGCCCCAGAGCCAGACACAGGGACAATTATTTCCAGACACAGGGGACCATTTCTCATCGTATCACTTTCCCTTTCTTGAGCAACCTCATAGATCAAATTCCACAGTTTAGCAAGTAGTGATTTCCTATTGAAAGCTACTTGTTTTCCTTAGGAACACTCATACACATATGCATAAACACATGGGCACATATGGGGTTACTGCCATTCAATGAGCTTTTCATACATGTTTTCTCTTTTATTTCTCATAACAACCCCATGAGGTCAGGACTAGGAAACATGCTAGAGAAGTTCTGAGACCAACTTACATCACACAGTATGCACACAAATGACTTGGAGTTGGACTCAAAGCCTGGGCATGTAACTGAAACAAATTTTCTTATACTTCCTTAGAATACTATGGTGCATGTGGACATTTCCAAATGAATCAAGGTAGAAGAAATGTACAGGTACCAAACTAACCCCAGATTTCCCATTTCAAAACCATAATTCATCTCATATCCATTAAACGGCAAAAACATTTTGTTTTGGGAATCAAATTCTAACAATTGAGAATAAAGACTGAGGAGTGAAGAGCAAAACTGTCTCACAGCCTTTTCTTTGAATGCTTAGTTATGTCTTGCCACACAGGCATGTGAACTCATGCCACACAACCTCCCCGCTCACTGCTAATTTCTCTGCCACATTAACATCAATGGACCACATGCCACCCTAGGTTATCCACTTTCTACAAAATTATATTTAAGAGAAGTCTTATTTTTCCTTGGAAAAGCATAGATGCTAATTATGGAATTATCTGTCATTACTTTTTAGATAATTTGTCAATGATTTGCTCTGATTCCACTGCCACCTGCCCCTGGGAGTGTCAGGGCTGTCCCTTTCCTCTCTCACGGTTCACTGCAGAGGAGGCCGACTTGGCTGTGTTTTCTTCTAAAGGTCCATCAACCCTCACAGGACGGTTTGTGCATATTCAATGTGATGACAACAAATACATAATCTATTTGCTGGAGTGAGTTATGAAAGTTAATCAATAAGAAGTGGAAATCTTGTAAATTATCTATCGAAGATCAGCCTATTAAATGTTCTACTCCTACAAGGCTGGCTGGAGTTGAGGTCTCAGACTGCACTATTTATTAGCCCACATGCAAGATAATGTGATTCTCAGGCAGATGAAGGCAGACCTCGCTATTAAGACAGAGACAGTAAAAATAAAAATGAAATGTGTCTTGCTACAATAGCAAATCCTGCTTCCATCATTGCCAGGAAAAAAAAAATCAAAGGAAGCCAACTGCAGGCTGAGAAAATCTCTCTCCACGAACACAGTGGAATGTGTAGGGAGAACAGGAGAATAAGAAGAGGAGACTTTGCACTGAAAATTTCTCCCAAACTCTTTTCGAAATAAAGCAATTTAAGTACATACTAATTGGCTGGAGGCAGCAACTGCTTGTTCTAGTCTATGGTGGCCAGATCAGAGCAGAAAGAGTGACATTGCTGCATCAGGACTGTACCAAGTTCTGCACAAAGACAGGAAATAGCCTAGAAACAATGTCTGGCTTTGTTTAGAGTCCAGCAGTGTGGGTCTATAGTACGATGCACATTAAGAGGGCTTGGCAAGTGTGAAAGGAGACGATACTGGGTGAATTTCATGCCCTCCACCAGTGGCAATTAGGAAATTTGTGTGGTCAAGAAGTGTGGCCACAGAGAATGGGACAAACCAAAATGTCTCACTGTGCACTGCCTCTGCCAATCATATTCCCACCCGGATCTCTCTTGGGCTAAATTAGGCTGCTGGATCATTGCAGTCCTTTTTCTCTTTGAAATATTAATTTCAATAAAGCTGGGAATATAACAACAGTAACCATGAACGCTTTTACCTACTGGATTACACCAGCCAAAAGATGTTTCCTTTTCTTCTATTGTGTCACCCAGGGTGACTTCCAAACAGTGCATGCACCTGTGGAAACCAAAATGCTTGTGCACCTGCTTCAAGGCTGGCCCCAGTCCCTTACACACAAGACCTCCTCCCCCATCGCTGATCATGACACCACTTAGAGTGCACACCTTCACTCAGATGCAGAGTCCAAGCCGGGTCCCTAGGTTCCTAAGGTAGTGTTTTCTGCAGCTATGAAATGCTCCTGTGTAGAGGGGCTCCAGATTCACAGAGAGGCAAGGATCCCAAGAAACCAAACCTCCATCCCCATGTTCTGTCCACTGCATCACTGCTGCTACAGACTCTTGCCATGCTCTGATGATATGGTAAGGTTGAGGGTTATGCACAGCTTCAAGGCACTGTCAGATACAGGTGGGACTGGCCATGTTATATCAGTACCTTCAGCTCTTCTATAATGTATCTGTATTATTTCAAAGACACAGCATTCCTAAGCTTCAGAACTTCAAAAGCTGTTAACTCTGACAATAAACCAGACTGTGATCTTTCCCTGCTTAAAACTTTTTGGTGGCCCTTCTTCACACTTTCATAAAAATACAAACTCAATTCCATGCTGCCCATGGCCTTACTCACCACTGTCAACATCACTTGCTCATCTTTTCTCCTGCATCACAGAATCCCATGGAATGTTCCCCAATTGTGGAACCTTCTTGGTAGGCTCCTCCTTCTGGCAATCAGTTCTGGTCTTCATTGCCACTGCTCAGAGCACCTTGACCTGATCTTGCTCTCTGCGATGGGCTCCTCATCATGGAGCTTCCCTCTTATTCTAGTCTCCTCTTATCTTTATAAGGTTTGTACCTCTACATGTCTGCTTCCCCAGACCATGAGAATTCAAGTCCCATAAGATGTTTTTCACTCACTTTTCAGTGCTACATTCTTGGTGCCAGATCTGTGCCTGACATTGAGATGATACCCAGTAGCTGTTTCATGAATAAATGATTAGATGAACATATTGACCTCAAAACTGATCGCAGTGCATCAATCAATGCATTGCAGCACAAAGGTTGAGGCAAGCAGCCCTACTGAAGGGAGCTTCTTAGACTCCCTTCTGCCACTTTCAAACAAATAAGACACATTGCATGGGCCATATTTGCCCAACTAAACACCTCCTTCCACTGAAAAATAATAGACTTTTTGGCCTTGACCTCATTTTGCCTCCAGCAGAATGCCTTTGGCTGTCAGCAGCTAGAAGCCTGAGCAGAGCAGGTGGAGGGAGGTATAAATGACCCTGAAGGTTGAAAGGAAAAGAAATTATCACCCAACAGATTGGCAAACATTTAAAAGATTCATGATACCCAGTTTGGGCACAGATGCAAGGTAACTGGTCTATCATACCCTCTTTATGGAAGTAAAAACTGGCAAAGCCATTTGCTAAAGGGCGGTTTGACAGCATCTATCAGAATATAAAATATACACACCCTCACAACCAGCACACTCAATTCTAGTATTCTACTGCAAAATTATTTTCACAGATATGTACAGACACAGATGTGCAAGGATATTCATTGAAGGATTATTTGTGTAAGAGAAAAATAAAAGTGGAAGTTGCTTAAATGCCTCCAAAAGGTGTAAGTGCTAAATAAATTATGGTATGAACATTTATGGAATTTCATGCTATGTGTTAAGAATGATAGGGTTAATCTATAGGTACTGATGTGGGAAAATAAGCAAAACATGCTGTTAGATAATCAAAATCAAGTTGTAGAAAATGTGAGGGATGAGATCCTGTCTACTTAGAACATGTGAACAGTGTCCATATTCACACAGTTACACATGGGATTACATATAAGTTATGATAAAAAATATAATGAATGCTCAAACAAAAAATCATTATAATAAAAGACTTATTCCATTAATCACCCTCAAATAATTTCCCCTCGCCTGAAACACACTTATCATTCTTGCCACTTTCTGAAGCAGTTCTGGAAATCCTCTTTTGTGAGTGTCGTTAGTTGTGCTGTCCTGGCTGCCTCAATGTTCTAAATCTATTAAAAACATTGACCTTTTATGGTCATTTTGACTTTGCGGAAGGGCCAGAAGTTGTACTGTGCCAAATTGGTGAATAAGATGGATGAAGACACACTGAAATGTTTTTCCAAACCTGACTTTCTGTTGGATGGCACTTGGCAGGAGCATTCACCACATTTTTGGTCACACCACATAAAGATGCTCACAAAGGAAGACTTCAAAAAATGCTTCTTACAAAGGCATGGAGGGTTTCATACTAACAGCACTCCAGTGGTACCAGGCATCACCTCTGGGTGGAAGGCAGGAATGGAAAAAAGGTGTAGTTATCAGACTCACATGTGTAACTCTGTTCTCTTATTTATTCAAACTACTTTGGAGAACACAAACTCATTACAATTTTAGAAGAGAAAGTGCTGTGAGATCCTAGAAGAGGAATTCTCTATTATGGGCTGGGTCTATGAGAGGACAATTACCTTAGTTAGAGGCTCCAAGTACTACAAAGGAGAGATTTGAAAAGTGGCGTGAACAGAATCAAAGGGCTCAGATTTAAATCCACATTTCGCCATTCACTGGAACTTGAGTAAGCAACTGTTCTGGGGCTGCTTTCTTGTTGACAAAGCTAGGATAATCACAGCAACCTGTTAAGAGTTTCTGTGAGGATTAACTGAGATAATGCATATTAAATGCTTACTGTACTGCCTGCCACAAGGCAAGTGCAAACTAATAATTTATTATTGTTATTATTCTCATTGTCAGCATTTAAATCTGCTAAAGTGAGAGAAAGTGAAAGGAGATCAAAGAGAGCACAACATGGTAACATAATTAATTCCATCTGGTAGACTTGCCCATTCAAACTTCCAGCAAGGAAAGGTGTGCTCTGTATCACACTGTCAAATACAGTCAACACAAACCACCTCTGTCTTGACCACTGGAAATATCAGTGGTGTCACTTGGCAAAGGAATTTTTAATATTATTCAATTTTATTAACCTAGCAGTAAATGGAGTCAGGTGGTCCTCACATAGCAGTTCTCTAGGGCTCTATTTTGCCCAGCTAAAATAGCCTCATTCTCTCCTAAGTCATTGGTACCAATTGTTGGCACAAGCAATGGTACTTAAAATATGAAATACTGACCATCCCATCTTTCCTATGGCAGAAGAACCAATCTCAGAAGAGTGTAGGAAGTGGCTCCCTTTTCAAGCTCCTTTGTTTCTCTGGTTGCTTGAAGGACAATCTCAGTTGGTGGTGCCCAATCTATGAAATGGCCTCTATAACACCTTCCAGGCTCCCTTTGTCATTTGAAAAAGAAGAAGCCTCAGACACAGCAGTCACCTTCATCCCACACAGGTAACAGGGAGAAGCTGATAACGCTGCTTTGTTTTCAGTACATTATTAAATTGAGTTACAATTCATATTCTATAAAATTCAGATTTTCAAAGTATAACATTCTGAGTTTCTAGAAAGACTTTCCCAAAATGCTATAACTGTTGGTGTCAAATTCTAGAGCATGTTTAACCATCTTATGCCCATAAAATTGTCATTTCTTATGCTCTCAGGTCCTCACAACCACTACTCTACTTTTCATCCTTAGAAGTTTTGTTATTCTGGACATTAAAATAAATGGAATATGTAGTTCTTTGCATTTGACTTCTGTGATATCACATAATATTTTCAGTGTTCATCCATGCTAGAGCATGCATTAATACTTCATTCCACTTTATGGCTGAATAATATCCTATAGTACGTTAAATCACTTTGTTTATATTAGTTGTTGGACATCTAGGCTTTACTCATCATTGTGCTATTATGAATAATGTCACTATGAACAGTCATGTACTAGTTTTTATTTGAACATATGCTTTCAAGTCTCTTAGATATAGATATATAGATATATAAAACTAGGAGTTGAATTTGGGGGTCATATGGTAACTATGCATTTTTCTGAGGAACTACTACACTGTTGCCCAAAATGACTGCAAAATTTTATAATTCCACCAGCAATGGATGGAAATTCCAATTTTTGCATATCTTCACAGACACTTGTTATTATCCTTCCTTACATGTACTTAGTGTAATCAGTATGTTATTAGTAGATACCATTTATTTGTGCCTAGTGCTGGTAAATGTCTAAACTGAATCAGAGATAGAAAATTTCTTCTTGTGAATAGATTCATATTAGTTGCAAAAACTGAATCAGTTTGAGTAAAATAGTAATCATATAGCCACGCCAGTGCTACAAAATATTTGACAGTCCAAAATTTAGGAAATTCTGGTCAAAGCCATGATTTGCAGTCTCATTATCAAATCCATGTACAAGATTATAACACGCAATCGTATGGAAGGTGGTTTGGTTTGTTCAAGAATGCACATGCAAAAGCAGACCTGGAGCAAGAGTAGGATCTTTAGAATTCCTGCACCATCATGTTTGCTAGAACAGCATGTGGAAATTACACCAGTTTTTGCAGACAGGGACAGGAAGCCTGTCTTCCTGAGACAGACCCGTATCATTTAGCTTTCTTTTTTAAATTCTATTCTCACTCTGCTCATCTTTGGATTTGAATAGAGATGAGTATGAAAGAACAGGGCTGACCTAACAGCAGCTACAGGCAGCCTAAGACAAATGTTTGATGGTAAACATTTGTCCAGTTTCAGCAGCTGATGCAAACTCATGGAAGGAAAAGGTTTCATATTCTCAGGACAACAACTCCACCCAGGATGGTGTGATGCAACTTCTGAAAATGGTATATGCAATCTTCAAGCCTGTCCTACTTGGTCATCTGGCTTGGAGTTGGGGGACAGGGCCAGTCCTTTCAACTCCATGCAGGGTCATGTGCAAAGACTTGGGTTACACTATACTATCCAGCAGATCATCTTGGACAGGTTGGAGGATTTCTCCACCCAGTGGCTACAAAGTCACAAAGTGGCAGAGCCATGGTTCTTTCTGGAATAGAGAATTTAAGTATGTTTCTGCCATGGGCTGCTGTCACAATTGACTAGCAGCTACACACTTCATCACTGGACCAAATGCTCACAGTTTTGCATGCAATCCAATGGGGAAATGTGAGCCGACCCACCTCAAGAGCTCAGACCCATGAATCACTCTGCAGGAGCCTCTTTTTTTTTCTTAGCTCTGGAGGGCAGCATCAGCCCCACTGTTAAGGATCATGGTGGGCTTTCCTGGAGCTGGAATCTTCTTGGCAGCAGATCAGAAAAGTCAGCTTCTGACAGCTGAAAAACCCTGCCCAGGCCTGAAGATGGACTGACAAATTTCAAGTTTCCATGGCATTCCCACAAACAGGTGGCTCCAGAGCTCTGGAAAATCACAATCCCTGCTCCACTGAAAGTCAGCTGTTCCTTGTGGACACGGGTATTTAGGGGCAGGAAAAGGAGTCTCCATGACAAACCTAGGGACCTAAGAAAAAAGGAAGTGTGTGCCCTTAGCAGAAAAATCTCAAGGCTTGGTAGGGTCTGAGTTCCAGGGCTGAGCATTATACTCCTCAATGCCATCATCAGTATTTCCCTCCTATCTTACGTTCTTCTTAGCACTCACTGCCATCTGTAATTAAACCATCTATGTGTTGCTGTGGTAGTTGTGGTCTTAGTATTTTTCACCTCCCCCACAACAGCATAAATTCCATTATGAACAGTAACAGATCTGACTTTCTGAACATTCTGTTCTTGAAGTCCACCATCATGCCTATGTGTACCACATGCTCAATGCATGTCTGAAGAATTGTCAAAAGAATGAACTAACCTCTGCATAATAGAAGTTTCTCTCCATTTTATCTATGGGTAAACTTGAGGTTCAGGATGGTAAAATAACTGGTTCAAGTTCAAAGCTCCTAGTGAGTAAGGCTGGCTCTGTAGCCCAGGTCTGACTGAATATAAACTCCCAAGTTGTTCTCCATTGTCACAAATTACAAAAGTGAGAGATCCAGCTCCCAGAGGATTTTCTGACTTCAGCTAAGATAAAATAAAAGGAAAATCCGCCAGCCCTAAGATAGAACTGTCCTGTGATGAAAAACCAGCCCAGGAGCACATGGCTCACCAGATGTTGCTCACAGCTCTGGTACAGCAAGATTTAATAAAGCACCCAAGACTGATCCCCATGCTCCAGCAGCTTTGCTTGTAGGCTTTGGATGCATTTTTGAGTCGTTAACAATTAGACACACAGGCTGCACTCCCCCAGAAGCCACAGAAGTTACCAGACCCTCAGTCAGAGACAGGTATCTAAAATTCCCAGATCTCTACCCCTCTTTCCATAAACATTGTGATTGTCTGCCAACCTCAACCCTATGACCCCCCCAAAGTGCCCCTATTTCCAGGGCAGAAATCTCTAATCAATGAAGATAAAAAATGGCAGTGGGAAGTACAGGTATTCCTTAGCCAACCACAGATACCATGGTATTACCATCTTTACTCAAGTGATGCAGCTGTTCTCTGTGCCTCCTACTCTTCTAGCTAAAGGCCATTTGTCCACTTTCCATCCACCTTCCAGATGAATCTTTTAAAAGTATAAAACCAGATCCCTGTCGTGAAAATTCTGTGGGCATCTCCCTTCTCTCTTAGATCAAACTCTATTGTCTGCAGTGTGCCAGAAGTCTGGATGTTATCATGACTCTGATTTCCTAAACTTCCTAATTTTATGTCTCACTCTTCTCCTTCTACTCCTATCCCACTACCACTGACCATCTTCATGATTCCTTCAGCTAGACCAGGTCTTTACACAGCTGGGCCTTCCTGTCAATCAGATCTGGGCTCAAATTTCTCCTTCTACCACTTAAAATAGCACTCTGAGTGACTATCACGTAACCTCTTTTATTTACTTCATAGCACTTTGTGTCATCTGATGTTCTCCTGCTTATTTGCATGCTTTTTCCTAATAGAAGATAAGTGGTCTTTTACCCCATTGTCTAGGCCACATAGAGTGTAGAATAAGTATTTAGAAAATGAGTAAACACTTATGGGAGCCAAACTATAACTCTGAATTTCTAGAGCAAACCTTTCCTTGGTCTCTGAAATGTACATGGTATGGAATCACCATCATTTTCATTCTGAGGGTCAGATACAGAGATGGAAAGGGAAGAACATTAACTGATAAGCTACTGATTAGGAGGGGAAAAGTTCTTTAAATTTTTTGCACACATTCTGACAAGGGCTGGTTTGCAGACCTCATCCAAATGCCATTGGTAAGCCCAGCCCATGACTTCTTTCTCTAATCTATAAAGGGAAAATGTTATACTTTTAGGACTTAAGGGAATTAGGAAGAGGATTTAGTTTTTAAGAGAGAAAGCAAAGTCATTTAAATTGAAAACTGATCTTGTGCCTTAGATGTGAGTTTGGTTTGCAAGAGAAATCCTCAGGCAGGAGTGATGAGAGCTGACGAAGCAGGTCTGGTCTGCCTGCCGGTCTCAGCTCCTTTCTGATAGATGGCTGCCAGGAAGATAGCTTGATCTCTTGAGCAGATTGGTTTTTAACCCAAGTTTTAGTCCTAAAATGAACACAGACTTCTGTGTCTCTTCAGGAAGTGGCTTTGAGTTCCGAGAATTCTAGGATGCCTCCATGATGGTGACAGAATTTTTCTTTTTCTCCAAGGGAAATACAGCTTTGAATGCCCCCATTTCATGGACCTTATGAAACCTGGAAACAGAAGCCACCTGCCTCCTGGGTTGGAACCATCTGCCATCTCTCTAGTGTCAGTCTCTAATCTCAAGGGGAGTTTGGTTGATTGCTCTTTTTGTTTCACCTTTGCCTCCCATCACATTTCATTACTTTTTCTTTTGAATGACCACTTAGTATATCAACCACCTTACTATTATGGCTGAAGAAAAGGTTTGAGGAAAGAGGCAGGAAGAGAAGATGTCAGTGTCAGTGATGCTTTCTGCTTTAAGCATTATGTGTCAAAAACCAGTAAAAATATAATCACCTCCCCTCCCACATTTTCTTAGGCCAGGATTGAGTTCTGCCCCTTCAACCAAAAGAATCTTAAAAATACAAATATTCAAGAGCCATTAACTTTTTCGTGTTCAAAATATTGCAGATAATCTGCCTTCATTGAACCCGTAACAACCAAACGGTTCAGTTCAGAGGTTCTCCAGACTGAAGCAGGTCCAAACACAGCCTGGAATGGAGCAGACACTCCAGGTTCATACGGGATTCAGAAAATACACTGAGATGTATGAGTGAGGAGACCCCTACAATAGAGTAACCAAGATAACAGAGGAGCATTCTACCCTCTTTAGTGCAGGGGTCTGATCACATCAGAACTTAGAACTAATGCTAAGTATTTGAGGAGGTTGGGAAACCACACTCCAAAGATGTCATCAAACACATGTGCTGTCCCTCCCAGGAGGGAACAGTACAAAGTGTTCCTTAGTGCAGCTCTGACTTGCTAGAATCAAATACTAAATAAAACACATGCAGTCAGCTTGTCCAACCAAATACCTGCTTGGAAAGATAAGAATCCCATATGCTAAGGGTTGGAGATGGAGTTCAGTGGTAGAGCATTTGTCTCGTTCTGAGTTCTGTCCCCAGCCCAGGCTGGGGGTGGGGATAAGCTTTCCATCACCTTCTCCACATATGGCTTTACATTCATTCCCAGATGGCTTCATCGCATGTAGCAAGAGGAACCTGTGGTCTCTCACAATGTAGATGGGGACCAGCTTCAGCTGATGATTGGTACCCTGGATGATGGGTGAACACATACAGCATCTGCTGGGCCCCCATGCCAGTTTCAGATCCTCTGGCAAGCAAAGCCAAGTCCCTCTGCTAAGTCACAATGGGAACTGTCTGCCAAAACACCAGGTGTGAAACAAACCCAGCTCATTAGTGCCAGTAAGCCCCTACCCAAATTCCCAGAAAATGCTACCAGCTGAATATAGGGCTGCCCTCAGGTCCAAGGAGCCAGGCTTATTAAGATAGTCATCAGATGGTCTGCGTCAATTTAACATTTTCCATCAAAACCTCCCAGAGAGCAGGCACCTCTGTGTTTACCCTTCTCACCAGAACAAATGCAAAGCTGCTGAAGGGAAAAATAACACACCACTGCAGTAACAGTGGAAGACATGCTTGCAAGTTGTCCTCAGCCCCTGGAGTAACTGACAAGTTTGACAGAGAATGTGTGTCCATAACATTGCTTGATTTGTGCATAAAGGGAAAGTGGAAGGTGCATTTCCAGAAGGTCTAGACACAGATAACCAAAAAAAGAAGGTCTTGTAAACAAAGCCACAAGGACCCTTGCCCTGCCATAACCCCTGGCCCTGTATCAAGGCCCCTCTTCCTGTTGTGATGTCCCCAAGGACCAAGTTTTCCTCGGAGGAACAAGCCCTCCTGACAGCTAGCTGTAAGACCCAGGGAGAAAAACTGATCAGAAATGACAGCAGCACAAAATCGCGTTAGCCTCCTGCTCAGAATAGGTTGTACCGGGGAGAGACACAGTGGCTCCCCCACAGAGCATGTGGGGACACCACCAAAGCTGCCGACTGCGTGGCCCCAGAGGGGGCTGTTCCCTTGCCTCAACAGGGAGGATGCATGACTTCACTCAGTTGAGCTTCACTTCTTTTTCAAATAAGTTTGCCAGGACAACTCAGAGTGCTGGAAATATTTTAAAGAAAATACTCAATGGAGGGACTAGCAATAATAACAGTATCAATAACAGAAACAATAATTATTATTTTCTATGATATATAATGGTTGTTACATAACTATTATTATATAATGCTGTATGGTAATTATATAATAACCTCATCAGCAATACTCCAAGTGGGCTTCAAGTACATGGTATATATAGCTTTATACAATTATAAAAATGTATTTTCTGCATTTATTATTGTATAACAATACATAATACACTAATGCATCAACAATTTAAAATATATAATAATTACACAATAATAATTATTTTCATTCTTTTTGGAGCCAGCCACTACCACAAGTACTATGAAGACTAATTCATTTGATCTGCAGAAATGACTCCGGTATTACCTCCATCCCACAGAGGAAAACACTGACGCTCAGGTAAGTTTAATACGGTCATTTTATAGATGAGATAACTCCAGGGAGGAGGGTTTGGGAACTTCCCCAAGGAAGCAAAAGTGAGATTCTGATCCAGGCAGACTGGATCCAGGTTTGTGTTCTTTGCCAATACTGAGTTGGCCTCATATGCAGTAAACACACAGTATCACTGCAACCCTAGAGTCACAAAGGTGTTGTGGGTTATGATGGGGCTGCAGTGCACTCAGCAATAAACTTGTAAATACGTTCACTGGAGACTTTTTCTGTGCCAAATGTCATGGCATGCATATGATTTAGTTCCTTTAACAACCATTCAAGGAGGTAAAGAATGACCATAGAAGGAAAGACCTGTGTCCAAGGTCACTTGGGGTGTAGGCAGCACCCAAGGTCACCTGCAGCATCAGACAGGCAGGCAGTGCTGGAAACAGGAGATAAGGTAGGGGTCTGTCCCCAAGCCCACACCAGTACCCCCACTCTCTCTTGCTAGCCTGCTTCCTCTCCAGAATACGATTCCTCAATGAGATGCTGCAGGTGAAATTACTTCGTACACATCCTGGTACATAGTAAACATCTGAAAACAAGCAGCTACAGCTACCACTTTTGTAACTAAGTGTGAAAAGCCACAATAGGCATTTCCTTCTAAGAAAATAAGAGAAGTATGAGTTTATGATGCTTTCCACTCAGACAGCAGATACTCTGCTCCTTTCAAGCATCAACAAAGACCTTGCATGGTTGGTCAACACATATTCTTGAATCTAGCACCTGTTGGATACACAGGCTTTGGGCCCTGTTCCATATACTGATGCAAATAGTTAGGAGTTCAGTGCAGGTACCTGAGTTGACCCTGATTTATAGCATGTTTGGTGAGTTTCTGTAAGCCCCAGGACTTCAAGTGACTTGGGGCTGCAGTCTGTCCCCATAAGGTTCTCCACAAGCCAGTCTGCACTCACACATCCTCCCTGCCACCGGGCATGGACAGATGGGAGCTATTCTAATTATTTAACATTTATTAAGCACCCACAGTGTGCCAGGAGCTGCATGGAACAGGGATGTGGGTGGTCCCAAAGAGCTTGTCCCCAGAAGCCTGTGGCCACATGGAAGGGAGGGGGTAAGCCACCCTTCTCCCATATAAAGCCCAGCCTCCCGCAGCTGCTCCCCAGTTGCAATGCATTCTGTTAGAGCAGGTGGACAAAAACAACATTTCAATACAATTGGGACCCTTGAGCATTTATTTGCATGTTTCTGATTTAAAGCTCCCCAGATTGAGGGAGTAGGGAGTAGGAAGGAGACAGTGGGCTTCCAGCACCCAGGCCAGGGGACCAGATGTCACACTCCAAGACCATACAG
>RJWT010002461.1:0-40721 GCA_004365215.1 Cuniculus paca | reverse complement strand
GGCCAGAAAAGGGCCAAAAAAGAACAAAGAAGTGACCACAGAATTTCTGTGGAGGTGAAAATGACTGGATTGTGTTGAGCAGGAAATGAGGGTTGAGAAATTGGAAACAATGGCTTCACGTATCTTTTGTATTTTACTAGGAGAGGATACAAAGAAGTAGGACAGTAAGGATAAGGCCACCCAACATGGTATTTCTTTTTCTCTTTTCATTTAAGATGAGAGATGATAAAACATGCCTATATACTGATGTGAATGATGCAAGAAGAAGGGAGAAATTGATGGATCAGAGAAAAAGGAGATGATAGCAAGATAAAAGTTCTTGAAAAGCGTGCTAATGATGAAACATTTGACTTTTGACTGGGCCTGGCAAACTATTCATTATTATAAAATGCGAGGAAGGGAGAGTACAGATAGATACAGGTACTTTGGTGGATTCAGTTATGGGAAGATGAGTGAATGCTTGCTACCTATTGGCTTCCATCTTGGACAATATGATATAAAATTGAACAAAAACAAAACAAAGTACAAAAACAAACAAATAAAAAAGAATTTTGCAATGCTATAAAAATATTGTTCATTTTCCTTGTTCTAGATTTTAAAGTTTTGACTTTGGGATGAAAGCACAGAATTGTGAAAATGAAGAATAAAATTTGTATCTAATAAAAGAACACTAATTGTTCATATACAGAGTCCCCTATATGGATGACTTCTTAGTGAGAGATGTAGTCTAAGAGCTTTGGGACAGGATCCTCTCAAATTTATTAAGAAAATAAATTATCTGATCACTGTTCAAATGCTTGGTGGCAGCACAGTGTGATAGCAAGAAAACACTCTGGGGCAGAAGAAATGAGGTAAGTTCTCAGCTTTTTAAACAACACATGCCACAAATACCAGGCAAGCAGTCTTCTCTCCACTTCCATCTCTCCAGCTAGATATAAAATTATTAAAGCCATAAATTGTATCTTACAGATTTGTTATGAAATGAAATCATCATTGTGATCATCATTATCATTTCCCTGACAGTGTTAAGAGCTATTATTTGTTGGACTTTGGATGCCTACTAGAAGGCAGTAATTCTAAGCTGTACTCTTGCCATGCAGGGCACATGCACACACACATGCACACACACAGAGTTATGAACTGAATAATATCCTTCCAAAGTTCATATATTGGTGCCTTAGTTCTTAGTACCTTAGAAAGTGTCTGTATTTGAGGTAGGATCTTTAAAGGAGTGATTAAATTGAGTCTGTTAAGGTGGGCCCTAATATCATCTGATTTATGTCTTTAGAAAAGGGGCAACAGGACACAAAGGGAGGAGAGCTATGCAGACAGAAAAGATCTCTTGAAAGCACAAGGTAGAGATGTACATTTGCAAGCTACAAAGAGAAGCTTTAGAAGAAACCAAACCAACTGACATCTTAATCTTGAACTTGTAACCTCCAGAACTGTGTAAAAACTAAATTTCTCTAATTTGCACCATCCAGCATGAGGCATTTTGTTATGGCCGCCCAAGAAGAAAGACTAATACACACACACACACACACACACACACACACACACACAGATCTTTCCCTTAACTTTACAAAGTCAGTCTCAATAGCTTCTTTCAGATGAGGATTCAGGGGCTCAGAGTTTAAATGTCTTCCTTAAAGTTAACGTGGTGGACAAATGCTTATAAAGTCCATAGTAACTATAAGATTTCCTCTAATGATAATTATGAGATATTCAAGCTATGGAAACCAACTTTAAAACCCTATTTCTCCATTTCCCATAATCATGCTCTTCAGTAGATTTTTACCTAATGTGCTGTGATGTTGTAGTTCTTTGTTGTCATTGTTTTCAAAGCTCTAGGACGGGTATCCCTTCAAGATTTATTAGAATTTTTAAATGGCCTTCTTATTGCACCTTTTATTGGTCCCTTCTTGAAATTCTATATTTCAAATTCAATTAACCAAATTGTTTATTCTTCCTGCCTTTATTCTCATCTCAGCTGGGGTAACCTCAGGGGATTGCAGCTTGCCAGTTTTGCAATGAAGTGCTTACATCAGAACTCTGAGGAGGACCCCATTTACCAGCCTTGCCATCAGATGGTGTGCATATCAGTGTAGCCCAAGACCTCACAGCTTTGAAAACATCTGGGATCTCTGCTTTACCCTGCACCATTTCACTCCCATTACAAGTGGGGCCTAAAATCTCCCTTGTGCATCTTTGCTTCGGAACTGGGTGACTTCCAATGGAAGGGTTAATAAATATAATTAAAAGGTTCATCCAACTGGATCTTTCTCTGAGTGTCTTCTTTTGGAAGGCCAACCCTCTTCATCTCATAAATCTAATTTTTAAAATACGAGGACTTTGAAAGTTTACAGATGTACTCTGTTTACTGATTTGCATAATTTGGTGTCTGGCCAGTTGTAGTCACAGACCTCAGACAATTAAGGACACACCTACATATGCAAAAAGATCAGATCATGTTCTCTGCATGACTGGCTGATCAATAGTCCCTACAAAGAAATAGTCATCCACTCAGTGATCCCTATAGACAGGTAATAATTCCATGACTCATCAGGAAACAACAATGGCAGGAAAACAGCAGTCATCAGTTTCCTGAGTAACTATTATATAAGCTTGTTTGCACGCTCATTCTTACTTTTAATGAAAAATCAACAACCTGCCAATTATTACTTCTTGCTTTCTATTAAGAAAACAAAAACTTGGCAAGCATAAGCAATATATACAAAGTCTTAGAATTAAAATGTGTCTAAAATTATCTGTCTTTTCCCTATTGAATTTGCTCTCAGTCAATCATAACCAACATTTCAAAACTATAAGTTTTCTTTAAAAACTTAACCTTTGAAACTTCATTAAGTCGAGTGGTGCTTTCTTGTACCACTAGTCTGAGTTATTGTCTTGTAGAAGCCTAGATGTTCAGTGATCCTTTGAATTATTGGTTTATTGTAATATCGTTCAAAAGATGACAGTTTGGTTCATTTTAAAAATTTCTTTTGTGTCTGAGGTTTTGCCAAGATTTGTTTATCGCTGTCATGTGGAAAAAGAAAATACAATGAGGCTTGAAATGTAAAGCTTCTCTTTTACCATTCAAATAAGGGCCAGCAAGAAATCAAAAGGCAAGATTTCACTTTCAGTGATTGATTTAAACTAAAGAATAAATGCTGAATAAATTTGATGTAGTGACTACTGCTTAAAATACATGAATCCTAATGCCTCTAAAAGGTGATAGATTGGAAACAGATCTTGGATCAATCTTAATGGCAACATCATGGACTGTGATGATGATAATTTGAGTTTGTGTTGCTTTTTTTTTTCTTTCAAATATGTCAACAGATGTATCAGGAAACAGACCACAGCTGGACATGTACAGTGACCACAGCTGGACATGTATAGTGATCAGCATTTCAAGGGACCATATGATTCATCTCCATCAAGCAACCTCTCTAGGAAGTTCAGTTCCTTGCTATTTGGTGGAGATTGCAGAGAATTCAGTCAGAAGCCTGTTGCCATGGGGATGAGAGTGGGGTGGGCTCATCAGTGAAAACTGGTCTCCCAACATAAAACCTTCCCTTCCGACATGATTCTACTTGGGATCTCATGAGGCCAGCTTGAATATAATTTGAAAACAGTCAGAAATTTGAATAAATACAAGTATAACCTTTGCACATATTTTTATAGTTATAGTTTTTGTTTGAAAAAAAATCAAGATGGATATTAATAATGAGTAACAGAATCAGCAGTTAATACAATTTTGATAGGTTAGCAGTTAAGAGAATGAGGTTGGAATTCAAAAGGAGTAGCTTTAAAATTCTGCTTTCTGCTACTTATTAGCCATGTGGCCTTGGGAAGTTAACCTCTTGTACCGTTAATCTCTTTATCCATATGATGGAAATAATCACGCTCAACTGAAACCTAAAGGAGGAATTAAGAACCATCAGGAATATCAATCACATTTCAAATGCCTGGCACAAAACAATATCAAATATATTAGATTTTAATATTAAATTATCAATATTATTATAGTGTCATGATAAAAGTGATAAATGTCACCAGTTAAAAGTAGGTTTTTAACATGCATTTGCAAAGATAGTAAAGAGGATGAGAACGAGTAAAAGGTTCAAGAGATAATAAAAGGGCAGATGCTGAAATGACTTTGATATAAATGGGTTTTTGGGGGGAGGTGGAAAATTTTAAAAGAGACTAAGCTGAACATTTTTAAAAACCACACAGTAGGGTACTAAGGTGGAACTCACACATGAAAATCAGTATTATTTGCCAAAAATATAAATAAGAAAATTCATCAGCTGGAAGAAACATTGCTGCAATGTGCATGTTGCTTCCATCTGGAAGAAAAATGCTAGAAAGACACTTAATATTCATGACTGACACATTTTCTTTGTACTGTCAGTCAGCTGGAACCAAAATACACAGCTGGTTAGAAAGCCCATCTCTACTTCATGTTTCATCTGATGACCTTATACATCAAATCAAGAAATGTGGGCTGAAACAACACTCTTTATCCTGCTTTATTTTTTCAGAGGTTGATACAGGACCAATATCCGCCACAGTGTAACCTGTTTCCTTTCCTCACCTTTCAAGTTCTTATCTGAAGTCAACACTAGATTCCAAGGATAAAAGTCCAATTATCAGCCCTCCAGATAAGAAAGAGAACACACACACACACACACACACACACACACACACACAGAGTCAAATATCTTATTCACAGGCAAAGTAATCTGTCAAATAGAAGATTCATTTTGTTTTCCAAGGACTGAAGTTAGGTAGAGACACTTTTAAAACTATTTCTTTAAAAACTTGGCCATAAATATTCAGGAAATCTAAATGCTGGAAAGAATCTTCATTGTTCAAATATGTCCATTTTTTAAGGATTCTAAATCTTTCCTATCTGTTATTACAGATTCCTAGAATTGTAATCTGCACAGAGAGTATATCCTGGCCACATTTGCACATTCATAGGATATGCATACCTAATTATAAGTGTAGGGTTTTAGTTTTCACATAAGAAGTGAATATATAAAGTTTTACTGTTTTATCTGTGATCAGAGATTGAAATACAGGAATTGACGGAGGAAGGATGACACTGAAGTATTTGGTCTGTTCAGAAAAAAAAGAATCACTGGCCCTTTGCCATTTGTCTGAGAGCATGAAATATATATGTCATAAATGCAAAATCAGAAACAAAAGCAGTCAGGTAAATGCATGCCTAAATCTTCTTTGAGATTCCAATCCTCTTTAGCATGTCAGCTTCAATCAATAAGAAAATATTTGCATGGTGATGACAAAACTAAAATGAAATACATTAGTATCCTTAAACAATATTTTATGGGGGAGATAATTCTTAGAACCATATCAATACTTTTATTCTCTCCTGAGAGATTACTTAAGGCTAGTATATAAGTCCCACAGTGTTGTAGTGGAAATAAATTCCTAGCTCTCAAGTCTTCTGAGAACTCATTGCAGATTTACACATCCTTGCTTTTTGGTAAGTAGCAGACTCTTAACGATCCCTGGATGACAGAGTGTGGTTGTGATTCTGAGGTATGAGAGATTTAATTAGACATCAAATGTGCATTGCCTAATGATGGTTGTTTAAATTATCAAGGCACACATTGCAATTCTCAAACCCACAAGCTGGAAGGAAGCATGAGGTAAAAATACAGTAAATCCCTTTTTGACATAATGGGATCAAAGAAATATCATGTTACCATTGGCAGGCTCACAACTCACCACCTCTCCTTCTCTAATAGTCTGGGCTGTTTTGTATTTCACAGATGATTGCTACTCATTCTCTGTCTACCAACTACCAAGTCTGCTCATCACCACATTTGTCAATTTAATACCTAGGCTAATTTCACCCCAGAATAATGTTTCTGTTTATAGAAGTCTAGGCTCTGTAGCAAGCAACAAATACCCAGGGGTTTCCAGGAAGCAATACTAATAGGTGCTGGAACAGGGAAAGGCTCTCCAATCAAAACCCAGCACCTACTCCCATTGCCTGTCAGTCCCAGCCCTCAGGAAGCAGTGATTAGAACCCTGCTGTGTGCAGCTGTTTGCATACAGCCTGTCTGCCAAAACGATGAAGACTGGGCACTTTGCTATCAGGACCTTGAGACTAAGATACAGAAAGGAAATTGGATACTCTTCACCAAAGCTCAGGGGCTACAAAGATATGTCCACATGATAGGCACTCACTGGCTGCTCAGGGCTAAGTGATTATCTTCATCCTTCTACTTACAAGGTGTGGACCACACTTGACCAAATTGAAGCCACTCTTGGTCATCTCAACAAATTGGTGTGGTGCCCAGAGGGAAGGAGCAGTTGCTGATTAGAGAAGAATTGATGACTGCAAGTGTTTCCCAGGTAGAAACCATCTGGGCAGGTGTCTTTTAAGTAAGATTAATAAACATATGTCACTGCGAGTTTCTCATTACAAGAGGCATGATAATACAGAATCAAAATTTCTGAGTCAAACTGCCAGGCTGCCACAGAGCAAAATTTCTCCAGATAAACAAAGCCCTGTGCCAGCTGGGATAGGAAATGCTGCCCTTGCTGCACCTGAAATGTTTTATACCAAGGTAAATAGGCCTCTTTCTTTCTGGAAAAGTAAACATGAGACACGGGCCTCTCTGTCCAAACCAAAACATGGGTGATAAAACTTCTCAACCTGCAGTCTGTATGCACATGAACCAAAATCAGCATCCTGGCCTCTAAGCTAATGTCTCGTGCCAAGTAAGAGACTATTTGAGAAGTTCGTATCAAAAGTTGGCAGCCAACAGGGTGGGGAGATCAGCAATTACCAAGGACAACAACAGACAAGTTAAAGACCATGGTGACAAATGGAGGCAATGTTCCAAGGAATGCTATTGAGGGACCCCCACATAGTTAATTCAAAATTTAGTTTCTCCAAAATATCAAAATGGGCTCCCAAGGAACCATTTGAGCCATTGTTTGAGTTTCAAATTCAAGATCAAAATATATTTCCATTCTGCGGTTCATGTGTGTAAATTTACCACTGAACATTTGTTTAAATCTTGTTGTGAAACCTAGGGCAATCTATTTTCACAATAACTGCAAAGTGCTCAGAAAACAGTATCACATTTTCTTATCTATGAAAGATTATTTTCAATATTTCCATTTGCTTGAACTTGTTGTGAAATGACAATTCATTTTTCATTTTAACTCCTAGAGTAGTGTGTATGTGCATGCATGTGTGCATATGTTTTAGAATTCCAGTATGAGGTTGGTTTACAGATAGCAAGGCTCTACTGAACAGTTCTCAACAAAACAGAAATACGTGTCCATTGTTAAGGTTTATATCCAGGTGGCCCCCCCAAGCCTCATGCAGTCATGGGAGCAGCTGAATCTAGCATTTGTGATTGGTTCATTGTCTAGTGCTGGGATTGGTGGTGTGAGTGCTGCACCCACCCATACAATGCAAGGTCGGGAAGGAGGCAGGTTTTTTCCCTTTTTTGTACAGTTTGCTCTTGCCACTGGCAGATGCCATGAATGGCTGCCCCCTCAACTACACCACCCTGCCTTGGAACCAGCTGAGTATGGACTGAAACCCCCAAAACTGTAAGAAATAAACCTCTCCTTCCTTCACTTTGGGCGTCAGGTGTTTTGTCTCAACAACAAGAGAAAAGTAACCAAGACATCCATCTAGCAGTTAGTCTGCAGCAGTGCTTATCCCTGAAGAAGGGTACAAAATATTTCCACTGTTCAATCAAGAGATGCCAACTCTAAGATAAAGCAGAAACTAGAATTACCAGAAACACTTGTTATAACTATGCTCCAAGAAGTAATAGCAAATATTATCAAATAGAATGATACTTTTCTACAAAAGTTGAAGTAATCTGAATAGGGAGAGTTGTGACTCATAATTTTTAACCAAATTTATTGGTTGCTTGCACTCATTTGTTTAGGATTAGAACCCATAGCAATTCATACTGGTTTCAGAGCTTATTTTCACTGAATGAGACTTCTTGGTTTTAACTTTTCCTGCGGTTGCAAAACCAACACAGTTTTAAAAGTTTTTGTTGTGGTTTTGATCTTAGGTAAGATGAATTTAACAGACCCTTTCCTGTTTCTCTTACTGAATTTAACTAAAAGCCTTTGATGGAATACATGGAAAAACTATTTGAAGGTTCTGAAAAATAAATGGTAGACATAGCCTGGGGAAGAAAGGCGGAACTCAAGAAACCGTTTCTTGATGGAGTTTATCAGAGGCTGCACGCATCAGCAGCCCAGAGCTCCCAGAACTGCACAGACAGAAACACCTACAACAGGAGCTCTCTTTGGCCAGTGGGGGAGGTGGTATTTGTGGGTCAAAGAATAGAGAGGACCCTCCATTTTGCTTTTTATTGTTGTTTTTCTTTCCTGCCCAGGCCTCCAGGAAATCCTAAGGTTTTTGCTCAAGAGCATAAATTGGAGAAGGGGGCCTTTCCTTGTGACCAGGGGACTTGTGGTCCTAATAACAAGGGAGAAGAGGCTCCTTATTACTTTTCTTTTTACACTTGGCTCTAGAGGCAGAGGCAGTCACAGGCACTGTGTGACAGAACAACAAAATTAAGTGCTGAGTTTCTCTTCAGACCACTTAGGCCTCGTCGGACTATGCGCTTGAGAGAAAGAGAATGTGGGGGAGATCCTAGAGAAGAAGGAGTCAAAGGAAGTGATCTCATAACATTGTACATGGACTCCTGGGATCATCACTGAGCAACATGTGAGCAGATCTGAATCAAGAGCACATTGCAAAAGCTCCAAGAACTGAAGTTTGGGGTAAAGGAATTTTTTCCCCTAAATCAACATTGCCCATAGAGTGCCATAATATAATGTTCAAAATATCTTGAGTTTAATCCCAAATTACTGAATATTTAAGGGATCATAAAAATTTCAACATCTCCCAAGAAAAAAACATAATCAAGACATGCCAACTCTAAGGTAAAATAGAGGCTAGAATTATTGGAAACATTTATTATTATAACTATGCTCCAACAAGTAAGAGTGAATATTATCAAATAGAATGAAACAAAGTCTTAGCAAAGATCTAGAAGCTATAAGAAATGACCAAATAAAGAACTTAGAATTTAAAAATACAAAAGCCTTAAAAAGTAAAACTCACTGGGATGAACTTGATAGGACTGTGGAGATGGAAGGGTGAGTCAGTGAATTTAATAGGCAAGTAAAGTCGGCAATCTAAAAAAGTGGGGAGAAAAGATTGAAAAGTACGAACAGTACCTCAAGGACCCATTAGGTAATACTGAAAGGTATTCGTGTTATCAGAATCTCAGAATGAAAGGAATAGTGTGGTATAAACAAAATACTTGAGAATATAATGGCTCAAAGGATCCCAAATTTGACAATAAACAAACCTAAGATTCAAGAAGTTCATGAGTCCCCTACAAAATAAAGAAATCCACACCTGTGCACATCTTATGCAAATTACTAAGAACGAAGGGCAAAAGAAAAGAAAATCTTAAAAGAAACTGGAGAAAAGTGCTGAATTACATAGAGAAGAAGCATGCATGATTCAGCAGGCTGTGAGTTCCTCATCAGAAAAGTGGAGATCAGGAGACGATATGACAGAATTGTTTAAATGTTTGACAAGAAAGAATTGCCAACTTGGAAGTCTAAATCTAGCAAAAAAAAAAAAAAAAAAGAATAGTCTTAAGTAACACAGGTGAAATACATTTCAGAAAGAGAAAAGCTATGAGTATACATCATTGGCATACCTCCTAAAAAGAATACATCTCTTGAATGAAAAAGAAACAGTATTACTGGGATTCTTGGAACTTCAGGAATGAAAGAAGAATAAGAAATGACAGATATCTGGTGAATTTGCTACACTATTTTTCTCATCTTACCCTATAAATGTGAAAAATGATTGAAAGCAAAAATTATAATGTCTTACTGGGGTTTCAATATATCTATAAATGTGATATATATGACGACTAGAACATGTTGGAAGAAGAGCAAAAGGATCTCAATGAGTTAAAATTTCTATTTTCCACTTAAAATGATTAATTCTAGTATTAATACTTGATACAGTATTAATATAATTAAGTCTGTATATTGTAATCTCTAGACAAAAACTAAAATTCAATGCAAAGAGAAACATTTTAAAATTTAATAGATAAACTAAAATGAAAAATCAAAGAACAGTCCAAGTAATCTTGAAGAAGCCTATATGAAGACTAAAGAGAATGAGAAACAAATGGAATAATTGAAAAAAAAATAAAAATGGCAAACTTAAATCCAAGCAAGCCAATAATTGAACTACATAAAAAGTGTATAATTTAAAGAGATTATTATAAATGCTGTCTATAAAAAACAATGTTAAATATAATTGCCTAAGTAATTTGAAAGTACCCATGCAAATACTAATAAAAAAAAAAGCTGGAGTTGTTACACTAACTTCAGACACATTAAAAAAAATTACTAGAGATTGAAAAAGAAATTACATAATGATTAGGAGTCAATATACTAAGAATTCATAATAATCCTACATGTGCATGCATCCAACAATATAACTTCAAAATACATGAAAGAAACGTTTACATAACTGAATGGAAAAGTGAGAATAGTTCCACATATTTTCAACACTTACCCTGTAACGAGTTAACAGAAAATGAGTAAAGATATGAGATTGAATTCTCTATCCTCCATAGATATAGCCAACATTTACAGAATGATCCATGAAGAGTAACAAAACCGCATGCTGAAAACTATAAGACTGATGAAAGAAATCAAAGAATTAACAATTAACCTGATACACTATGTTCTTGGATTAGATGACCCAATACAGATAAAATGCCAACTCTCCCCAAATTGATCTACGCACCTAATACCTTTCCAATCAAAATCCCAGGATGATGTGTTGTATATAAAGGTAAAGGGTCACTAAAATTTAAATGGAAATTCAATATAATATAGTGAATACCATTTGACACAAGAATAATACTGAACTTAGACTACCCGATTTTGAGGCTTATCCTATGGCATTCGCAACCAATACTGTGTGGTTTTACTAAAGGAACAGAAAATGCAACAAAGTGTAGACCCAGAAATAGAATTAAAAAAAGTATATTTAGTTGATTTTTGCCAAAGCTATATAAAAAGAAAGGATAGTGTTTTCAACAAATGGTAATGAAATAATGGGGCCTCTACAGCCCACCCCACCCCAAAATGAACTATGACCTAAACCTGATTCCTTATACAAAATTAACTAAAAGTAGATCATTAACAAAAATATAAAGTGTAAACCTAGAAATCTTATAGGTTAAAACCTTCCTGATTTTGTGTTCTGCAAAGTGTTAGGTATGATACCTACAGTGTGACCCATAAACAGATACTGAACAACTGAACCTCATCAAAGTTGAACATTTTGCTCTGTGAATGACACATCAAGAGAATGAGATAAGCTACAAGCTGAAGGAAAATATTCACAAATTACATATTCTTCAAAGAACTTGATTGCAAAATAATAATTCTTAAAATGCAACCATAAGACATCTTGATTAGAAATGGTAAGCTACTTGACTAGATACTTCAATAAAGAGATAAACAGATGAAAATAAGCACATAAAACATTCTCAACACTATTACTCATTAAGGACATGAAAATTAAATTCATAATGATATAATATTTCACATCTATTAGAGTGGCTAAAAGAGTACATACATACATGTATGATATACATATGTACACACACAAAAGACAATGGTAAGTACTAGTATGCATAGGAATGACTGCAATTGTCATATATTGCACAGCCAAAAAACAGCAAAGAGAGATGTACACACACACACACACACACACACACACTCACACAGAGAGAAACAAGCAAACACTATGGAAGAATGAAAGAATGGAAGCCCATATTTTATTGAACACCTGCTACATAACATACATAATTCCAGACATCAAAAAAATTCATTATCAGTATTATCCTCATGTGACAGACACAGAAACTGAAATTCAGTATCAAAAGAACTTTCCATAGATCACCTTGAAAATATAAATTATACCATGGTCACTCACTTTAAAAAATGAATAAATTGCCAATGCTGTCACACTGGTTTGAAAATCAATAGACTGTTGCATGGCCTATAAGGCTCTTTCTGTGACACAAACTAGAATTTTTGCAAGTGGCTGGATTGGATAGACGAAACCCTATAATTCCATTCACCTTTAGAGTACTCTTGGCCTCCTTTTGTTCCCAGAATACAACAGTTCTTTTCTGACCTCTGCTTCCTTCCACTCACTGTTTCCTGAATTAGGATAGCCTCCTTTCTTAGCCCTGTGCATAGGTGACTCATTGTCACCCTTTAGATCTCAGATATCCCATTTTTGTAGACAGTTCTCACTAAAGCTGTGTGGTACATTCTGCTCTAGCTCATCACTTTGCTTATATTCCTGATAGGACTTACCACAGTCTGTCGCTGTTTTAAGTACTCTGGTGTTTGTTTGCTTAGTGTCTCTTTCCCTCACCACACAGTAAATTCTTTAATGTCAAAACTTGTGTTTTATTTGTCCTCCTTTTTTCAAAACCTAGCACATAGCTTATATGTCATGGGTATTCAGTAAATCTTGGCTAGTAAATAGACAAAGCTTTAGATCAAGAATTTAAATCCAGGTTTACCCCCAACACATGTGTTTCTTCTCTTAGACTACAAGGCTATCCTCTGGTTGGTTACTCAGATAAGTACAGAGTTACACACAAAAGTGAAACACAAATAAAAGGCACACACTTGCATGGGTTAATGTTATAAATTTAGGATAATTTGATATATGATTAAATGAAAAAATTGTTTAATTTACATATGGGGAAATTGAATTCTTTTAGGTACACAATTATGTATAAGTATATGCAGAGATTTTTGTAGCAACTTCCGTGCCCAGGAACAGAATGGTTTCATAACCCAAAAATTTCCCTCATGCTGTTTTTTTTTTAAAATTAAATCTTTGCCTCATTCCAACCTCGGCTAACTACTGATCTGTTTCCATCGGTGTAGTTTGTCTTTTCAGAACGTTATAAACTGGAATCATATAATATGGATCCTTTTGAGATGAACTTCTTTTTCATTTAGTTGAATTCCCTGGAATTCTGTCTAATTTGTTGTACGTATTAATTGTTCTGTTATAAATGAATAATATTCCATTGTATGGGTGTACCAAAGTTTGTGCATCTATTCACCTATTGATGGACATTTGGAATGTTCTCAATTCTTTGCAATTATGGATTCAGCAGCCATAAACTTTTGTGTCTGTCTTTTCTCTGCAAGCCCATATTTTTTATCTTCTGTCTGGCCTTGAGAATCTCAGCAGTCCTTCAAGTACATGGCAGAACCACAGGCTCTAATTTCCACTGCTTTTGCCCTCTTTAGATGCAATGGGGGACTGAGACAAGTAACTCACTTTCTGTTGGCTGATCTTGGCAAAATGGCAATTTTGGGAGATCACAACCAGAAAAATTAAGCTGCATCAATTCCATGAAATTCGGTTTGGTAGCACATTAAAACCTGGCCTTGCCTGATCTGGACTGGTTCTTTATTTGTAAAGGACTAGATGATCTGGGGACCCATTAAAGTTCTATGTTCCATGACTTTCAATGAGCCAATGTCATCAGAGGCACACCCTTTCTCACCAGTGGAAGGCAAGCGAATATTTATGTCTCTTGCACACTGCTTCTGTCACCAACAAATTGGCTGGCAGGATCTTTTTGAAGTCGTAGTACCAATATATAAAATAGCTTTGCTGAAAGCTGAATTCTATATTAAAAACATTCAATCTCTGTTATCTTTTTATTAGGAAAATTTTATAGTTTCATCATATGGAACACCATTTCTATCACTTTGTTGAGGATGGGCTTGATAGAAGCTACGATGGAATTAGGAAGTCAAATCTAACTAATCCAGCCAGTTGATACAGTTCCAGTTTGTAGCACTGAATTTATAGTTCCTTGAGGATAATACATAACAGCTATAAAATGCATTTTGAACAATATTTTTTAGCTGAGTAATTAGTTGTTTGAAATAGAAATCCATTCTCCACTGCTTTCTAAGCAAAGCCAAGTCATTTTATTTGTCTGCAAGGAAGAAGGATGGCATTATCATGCTCTAGCTGAATGCTAGCCTAAAGTAGTCCCACGGCATTGCATGTGTGTGTACATTGTATGATAATTTATATCAGCACATGCTATTTTACTCAGCTCTTGATCTCTCTACTGATAAAAATAAATAGATAGAAACTAAATTATTAGAAATCTCAAAGGCAGATATCCTGAAGAGCAGACTGCAGTTTTTTTTCCCTCCTATCTCTTTGTTGTTCTGCTAATCCCACTTCTTAAAATACTGACTTTCATCCAGACAGGTTAGGTACTTAGGTCATATTAATTTCTGGAGGGTTCTCAATACCATCATTAATCTTTCCCCAGATCCTCATGAGGAAATATAGCAGATATTGATACAAAAACATGCAACTTGTTTATTCCTATCAAAGCTCCTTTCTTCTCAGCAGGAAGTGAATTTCAGCCTCAGTCTCCAATCTCCCGGCCATGTTGAATCAAAGCACTACAGCTGGGAAAGCTGAAAAATATTAAAATCAAGAGAGGCCTTCAGGGCCTTATGGTCCTCAGCCCTCTCTACTGAGTATTCTTTTCTTCAGGGTATTGTTATTAAACTTCTTGATAAGCTCTGAACTACAGCCCAGTGAGTTTCTGAAGATCAATGACATGCTGAATATGATGGTTTTAGGGCACCCTCTTCTCAAACTAATCAATAACAGTTTTGTGGAATCTTTTGATGGGAATTTCTTACATGCATTGCTACCAAGCTCTGTTAAATCACATCTCATCTTCCTATTCAAGAATTTTCACTGCTGGCAATTGCGTTGGTCATCTCCCAACACAATGAATTAGTTTATGTCATCTCAAATTGCCTGACAAAACCTTTGCTGCATCCTGTCCACACACTAGGGTATTGCAGACCATACTCCTGGAACCCTCTTGCATTCCTTTTACAGTACAAAAATATCTTTATTTATCTAATGGACTATAGTAGGAAGAGTGATAAGTGCTATTCAGTTATAGGGCTCAGAATTGCACAGTAAAAAAATATAAACTGGTTTGAATTTGAAACTCAAGGAGAATAACAAAAATTAAGGTAGGAAACAACAGAGGCTGCTCTAGGCTATGTGCAAAAAAATTGCATGAAAAATGAAAAACTAAGCCAGCCTCCTGATGTTTAGTTAATAGTGTGTCAAAAGGCCTACTGGAAGACAAAATAGCCCAGTTCAGTAGCCCAAAGACTAGATACAGCAGCTGGGTTCCCTGGAAGGAAATGGTCCTTACCTCCTTAGTATTCTGAGGGAGGAAGGACTTAGTCCATTCCACACATTCTGTTTTGATACATTAGTGCCCTATCTGTGAATCTACCTAAGAAGCTTACTGTCTACAACTCTATTTTCTTTACTACATAATTATCTGTAGTTTATCCCCATTTGACCTTGTGATTCCAAATAATTTAGTCAACCTACTTACAAATTATGTCTTGTATGGCACCTCTGCTTACTTCTCCAGATGAGAGTTTCTGGCCTGCCCTTTATCTTTCCTGCTGTAACTAGTCTACTCATTTTCCTCTTCTCCATAATAGAGACCTGGAAATTCTCACTTAAGGTATTTGGGGGGCTTTTTTGTTCCCTATCTATGAGTATTTATTAATGAATATCAGGTGAACATATTCTCTGGGTAGACAGGGAAATTCTTTTCAATGGTCTTTTCCCCTGCTTACTGGTGGAGTTAAAGGACTTGATGAAATCAAACTTCTCCTAGTTTAGGCAACCTGTGATAGGACATTTATATTTCAGTATGAGTGAATTTATCAAATGCCAAAGGTATATGATGAGAAAGGTGGGTTAAATGAACTTAAAGATAAAAGAAAGACTACATCACTGCAATTATAAAATAGCATCAAACTAGACGACTTTCTCTCTGCTTGCTCCATTTCTCTGTATAAGTGACCCATTTCCATCTCAAACTTTATTCAATAAAGCCTTCCAGGTTCCATATTTCCCTCTTATGGTCTCATCTCCCTGGCCCAAGAAAGATCCAACCTGAATAGGAACAAAGAGAATTTATTTTTTCTATCATTGATGGGATGTATTCGTGGCAATCGCTTTTGAATATATGGAAAGCACTGGCAATCTTTAACACTGGGATGATTTTTACTTTCATCAACTTCTTAAATAATTCAGTGGCCTTTTTTTGTTTGAACATTAACATACATAACCAGAGGAAACTGGGATGGGGGACCTCAGGGCTCCAATGGTAAATTGATTATGGTCTCTGAAGAAAACTATCAGAGTCTAAAAAACATCCTAGTGTAGCTGACACCAGCTTAAAAGTTGACAATCAATACTGATGCTAACATATCACAAAATGTGTCATCATTTCTATTTGTTTTCCTAACAGATTTGTAAGTCATCTACAACCATTTTTGTTTCACATGAGAAGTTTATATTAAGGCTAAGTGGATATTGGACATGAGATAATTATTTGGGAACATATTTATGAAAATAAGATTACTTTTTCAGGGTTTCAGTCCATGATTTTTCCTTCAAGGTTTGACAATGACTAATAATAATGCCAATAAACACCAACAATAACATATTTGTCATTCTGCTATAATAGCTAAGTGGAAGCAATTTTAGCTAAACATGATCATCTCTTGAAAACAAGATTTAGATTTACAAGAAATGAAAAAAAAGATTCATATTTCCCCTAATAATGGGAAAGAGATTATTTTTGAGGCCCAAAGACAACATAAGTTGTTTTGAATTGGGCTTCATCTCATTATTGATACATTTTCATTTGCTGAACTGCAGCAGAGTTATGATCTGCCATGGTTTCCTGTTGAGAGTTTTATCTTTCCATTTTTATAGTACATACCTTTTCAGAAGAGTAAACTTCCAGAGCAATTTATTTAAGAAGATACAGCTAGTGAATATCAAGATTGGTTAGTAACTGTCATGAATACACTACAACTTTTCCTGAGAACAAAGGTTTATCGTTGGCTTTTCAACTCCAACAGTGTTTTAGAGAGTTTGGCTCAGGGCTGCCGTGTAGAGTTGAGAAGGCTGCACATTTTGCAAGGGCGTCTGGCCAAAGGGGTAAGGGGACTGAACTCCAGACCAGCTCTGCTTGCTGATCACTGTGCCCTGGCACAGTGTGGCATCCACCTGGAAGGAGTGTCCTTTTCTAATTCACCAAATGCACTTGACAGGCAAATGGCAGTCCTCTTTAGCTTGGCAGCTGAAATGGAGTCAAAAGAATGAAATGTTAAGATTAATTTTGGCTCTGTAAAAGGCAGGAAGAAGACAACATCTCTCCGTACGATGGAAGAACAAGAGCAATGGAAAGACAGACTTTTCCAAAGACAGACACAGCTCTCTGCCCCTAAACAGTCAAAATTCTAGACTCAGTTTTCTCTTCAGTTAGTTAGGTGTGACAGTGTTCACAAGAACTGTGGCAATCACAAGGCAGTTACAAGAACTGTGATGCTCGGCAGCTTTCGTTGTCCCTGCTGGCGCTTCTAGTTTTATGGTACAGTCACCTCTTCCTCCCCTACCCATCCCAGTGATAAGGACACTCTGCCAGAGCCAGCCCATTCACACATGCCGTGCACAAGAGGTGAGAATGGAGCCCACACGCGCTGTGCTTCACCTGCCAGGCTTACAAAATAAGGAGGCAGAGCCTTGACCCCTGCGCCAAGTCCAGCTCCCTTGTGCGTGCTGCAGAACAGCCAACTTACTCTGACGTGGGACTAGAGTTCTCAGCCAGGTATCTGAGAGGAGTGCATCAACCCCTGAGATTATAGGAAATATTTGAGATTACTTAAATTCTGGCAGTTATCTCGAGAGTGGGTCTCTAGTGCTCAGTGAGTTCTCAAAAATCCCCCATTCAACGGGTTAAGAACTACCACTAAGGATAGAAGAAAAAGGCATTGAGAAGGTTACTCTCCCTTACCCCCAGGAAATGGAGTTCTTAGCTGCAATGAATCTGTCAAAAACTGCCTTGTCCAGTTCTTTGCCTCTGATTTATCTCTTTTTATAAGACTTTGGGCCATCTGGCTAAGGCTGCTGACTTTTACTAAATCAGGAAGATCATTTTTACCTTGAGCGGTAGCAGACACTTGGCATAGTAGCGAGAGTGTTTACTGTTGCTTTCAATGTGTGCTGCCAATCTCTCTGCACGGTCCCTGGATCCCCACTCTATTTGCCTTCCCAGCTTCTTAGTCCTTGATACCTGTTCACTCTTTTCTGTTGGTACCTCCATTCTCCCCAGTTCTAAGTGTTCGGAGTTCCTGCTCTGAGGTCTGTGTTAGGAGCTGTGGTCCATGCCTATGACGGAGACAACTGTAGCCAAGCTTGTCCTCTTTCCACTTGCCTTCCGACCTTCTGTCCTAGCTCTCCACCCAAATCTCTTGACGTACTCACACTTACAGCATGAAGCCCACAGTTTAAAAAGATAATCATGCCATTTAGCAAAATATTCCAATAACAGCATTTCCGTCTCAGATTGATCGATAGGTCACTGAGTTTATTATTTATCTTGGCTTCTTTCCAGTTTCTCAGTCAGTCTTATGATCTTGGTGCACTTTATAAGCAAGAATCAGATGCTCTCTAATAAAAAACATCATAAGAATATTTTTTTTCCAAAGGGAATATACCTACTTAATATTGCAATAAGCTCAAAGGCAAAAAGCCAGGATCTGACTCTATGTTCACTCTGCAGAGGGTGGAGAATGGAGCATTTTGTAAGTCTATGTTTTTGTTTTTGTTTTAACCAGGGATCTAACTCGGGACCTTGCACTTGCCAGGCAGACACTGTGCTGCTGAGCTATATCATCTGCCTCCAAGTCTATGTTTTTTCTCTTTTTTACACCATGTATTACCAGCAATGATCACATCCACTCTATCATGGATATTTTGATAGTTCTTCATACTCAAATATCCCTTCTTTCATTGTTTTTCCCCTAAAGGACCTCCAAACTCCAAACTTTCATACTATAGTCAGAGAGATCTTTCTAGAATGTAACTCTGACATGATCATTGACTACCTCAAAAATTTCAACAACATCCCATTCCCTTAGAACAAATTCTCACAACTTGAATTGTTTCCAACCCCATAGAAATTCTTGCAGAATGATTTCAAACTTCTTTCTTTCCCAACAGAAAAATTCCAAACTTCTCAAGATGGCATTCAATTCTGCACTCATATGAGGAGGAAGGGCCTGTCTTAGGCAATATTGTAAGAACTTGCAGGAATAGTTTTCTTATCCAATACTATTTACATATCCTCTCATAAACACTGATATACCTATACAACTTGAATGGATTTCTTTTTCTTTTCTCTTTTCTTTTCTTTTCTTTTTTTTTTTTGGCCATTGCCTTCCCCCACTAGACATCTCTTTCCCTTTAACCTTCACAACCTCTATTTTGGATTTTTGATCCCACTAATTTCTTTAGTTTTTTATACTAGGGAGACAACATGATGTTTTCCCATGTGACTCTGAACCATTTCACCCATGAACATGATCTCCAGTTGTATCCATTTACCTACAAGAGCCTTGAGTTTATCTTTCTTTATAATAAGCTGAGTAGCTTTCCATTGTATAGAAATGCGATATCTTTCTTATCCATTCTACACCTGACGGGCAAGCTAACCCTACTTTTCTTTCTGGTTCCCTCTCACATAGAGCATTGTTTTCTCCCCTTTGACTTTTGGTCTATGAATTTCCTTTCAAGTTAAACGTGTTTCTCATATAGAGCATACTGATGGATCCTGTCTCCTGATCCATTCTGCCCGTGTTTCTTCTTATTGGTGAATTGAGGCCATCTACATTAATGGTTATGGCCAACATGCACTGGTTTGTGTCTGCCATGCTATTTTCCTGCCATTGGCTGCCTATTTTTCCCTTCCATTCAGTTGTCTGCCCGGCTCGGTGATCCCCTTTTGCCGCTGTTCCTGGAACTGTAGTCTTTTTTTTAAATCTCTCTCTAGAATGCCCTTCAGTATTCTTTGTAGGGTTGGTTTGGCAGTCACGAATTCCTTCAGTTGTTGAATGGATTTCTTAATGTCCATTAGTCATAGTTCACATAATGTACCTAGAAGCATGTATGTAGAAGATGCTTAGTAAAAATTAGTTTCCTTCCTAGATCTGTTTTCTTGGAATAATTTTTCTGTGTACATTTCCAACAACTGAATCTTTGAAATTTCCCCTTATATTTATTAGAAATATGTTTATATTACAATATTCTGAGTTCAACATGAGCATAGTTTTTGTTGTGGAGCAATATTCTGTCTGTGCCTAATGCAATATCATTGTCTTTTCCGTTCTTTAGTTGATTCTGTTTAGGGTACAGAATAGCAAAGGAATCTATAGTCCATGTTCTTGGGATGTATTGGAATGAATTATATCACAAACACTATTAAAGCAATCCCTTTGCTATAGAAAGTGAATCTTCAGACTCAGGACGGGCAGAAGGAAGAGGCAACTGGTTCAAGCAGCACCAATTCTAAAAGCTCTGCCCCATTTCACTTCTCCTTTCATGGTGTCTTTCACTTGGATTTCAAGAGGCTGCAGTGCCATCCTGGTTGCCAGATATTTCTTTTCCCCATTTAACACTCTGACCCATGTGTGAGCCCAAATATCTTTCCTTGCTGTCCCTTAGCAAAACTGAAGCTTTGTGGAATTAAAAAATGGCTTCACCATACATAAAAGAATAAAAATAAAACAATGAAAGTATAAAAATATAAACTTTGGTCATAACTAATCCATATGAATTGGTGATACTTCATGGTTAATATTTTATAGTCCCTGCACATCCTTGTTACAACTAGAAGGTAAGAGGAAAAGATGACCTCATTTGTAAAATACAAACACTATGTCTATATGTATGTATATATGTATATGCATATATATATATATATAGTGTGATACTTTCTGTTAGTCTTCCTTCAAGTTGAGTCTAATCTATTCCAGAATTTTTTTGCAGTCGGGTTCTGCTTCGGAGTATCAAAAGCAGCCCTGTCAGAATGTGCCCTGCCTGCTTGGGAAGGGATGGAATGCCTGCTGTGTAACAGGACGGAGCTGCCAAATTCTTGAAGGCTTGGCACCTTGAAAGAGGAAACAACACACATTTGTTTATTACAACATTCCTAAAATGTACATATGTTCTCTCATTTTGAGGCTGGGACCCTTAGGTTTTGCTTCCCCTACCCTCAGCCATTTTAGTCTGATTTTTTTAGACTTCTATGAAGTGTGGAGCGATCACATCATGAGAGGGCTTATTTAGATTTCCTGAATTCCTTGAAAATTTCCTCTTGCTTTCCATACATTGTTTTGTTTGCTGAGCCAGAGAGCCATTGCCCCATGGATTAATCACCTGCTGTTTTGTTTCCTTCTTTTCAAAGATTGTTCCTAATTAAATACATGCAACCTTCTCAGGAGTATACTTTATAGGCAACTCTCAGAGAATCCCTCATAAAGGGTGACCACAGACCTTAGACCGCAACTCAAGCTTGAGAAAAGGTCAGTCTGTTTCCATTTCTTATATGGAATTTCAATGATTATGACCCAATAATTAATCAACCTGTAGTTCAATGTCTACTTATTGAGTGCTCCTAATGCCAAAGAATATCCTAGTTTTTTCCAATATCTCCTTCTATTGTATTCCCACTAAGAAAATGAAGCACTCTTTATTTTGCACTGTAATTTTTAATATATTGCTGCATGCAACATTTTGCCTTATAAAACCACTATTCATGTCACATAAATATAATATCCAATTAAAAATCACTTGGTTCCAAAAGGCAGGCATGTAAGTAAAACATGAAAGTATTAGGACTGATTTATATTTGTGTAAGTTTCTGGTCATTTAAAAAATGAGAACATGATAGCATTAAAATTACACTCAAGAGAAATTGTTTGAGAATTGGTGAATGACGAAAAACATAATCAGGATCTATTTTCAATTAATAAGTTCATCCACAGGAGTTCCAGACTTGCATCTACAAAAACTAGACTGCATTGGGCAGGAAAGCCAACATTCAGAGCCAATAGCTGTGTTCACGTAGCTCTACAATTTATTATTCTGTACAGTAAATGGCTGGCCCATAATTCACAAGCTGAGAGTTAATGAGACTATCTGTCCCTAATACCCATAAGAAAGATAAGGACTGGTATAATGTGGTTTATCCAGTACTTCTGAGCCTTTCAAGGGCAGGAGTGAAAGCCACTGACAGCAAAACGCAACAAGAAATATTACACTGACCTACAGACTTCTTGCTCTCCCATCAAACCGATCCATGTGTAGAGACATTAAGGAACAATTCATTCTGAATAACTGTTCCCAAATAACCTGATCTTTTTTAATTGCTGGAATAATTAACTTAATGATGTAATTGTGCAGCTTCAAATAAGAAAGGGATTGCACTAGGATAGTAATTTACTTCTTTCCATAGCAAAGCTAGAACATATACACATACAGAGAGTTAGGAGTAAGAAACAAATTAAATAGGGGGAAATACCCGCAAAGACTAATTGTTTATCAGTTTATCTACTTTTATTACCCACCTTTAGAAAGTAAATATATGCTGAGGGTTTCATCAGAGCAGTAATAAATATTAATAATTACCAATTGATTAGAGGTTTTAAATGGTCCTTCCAAACTAATGTGTCAGCAAGTCTCTGTTCCTAGTAAGCACAGAATGGATGTCTGCATTAACAGCTTCTCTTTTGTTTGGGATTTAAAAGTCAGGGATGTTCTCAACGGTCTATCCTAATGGCCCTCTAACTCTCTCTGCTATTTCCTTGAAGGCAGCTGAGATGTCTTGTAAAGAAGATAAGTGTTGCTACCTAAGCTGAAATGAACCTACCAAATTCCCTGCCCTAAATAAAAGCAGATTGTGCATGTGCGTATGTGCATGTGTATGCATGTGAGTGCATGTGCACATGTTATTTTACGTATCTGTTAGTGGAGGGTTTCTCACTGTGGGCCCTTCCTCAAGGAACAGTATTCCTCAGAATGCTTCATGGGCCAACAGCATTATCAGCATCGCAGGATTGAACATTGTCACCATACTACATTTCTGGAGTGCAGCCCAGGAATCTGCATTCACAAGCCATATACGTGATGCTTTTTGTTCACTGAAATCTCTAAAATAAGGATCTAGAGTTTTCCCTGTCTACAGAGGACAGCTCAATAGTGTGCTGTGAATAGAAGCAAGCAGATGTCAGATACTAAATGACATGATTGTTGGCATTTTACATTTCACAGAAATGGCTCCTAAGATCGATGACATTGTTTGCATGCCAAGTGAAGGGTTTGGATATTGCTTTTTATGATGGGCCATGCTCATGGGATCTGAAAAAGTAAAATGCTATGAAAAGTATTTTTTCCCTCCTCCATTGTGACTTATGTGGCAGGAAAGAACTCATTCTATTCTAAGTTTAATCACACTTCAGTGAGAGTACAAGAAATAGAGTTTGAGTATTCATGTTAAAATTCTATACCCTAACAACCGTGTCTGAGGAGAAATGAAGAAAAAGCTAGATAAGAATACAGAAGTGACACAGTCAGAGTTTGTGATCATTTGCTAAGAAAGGCTTATGTATGTACTTAAACGTACTGCTTGCAAAACGCAGGCCCCAAATCACTTTTGGCAATTACTTTTCTGCACGCTCAACTAGCTAAGGGAGTGATGCTAAGCATTCTCCTCTTTGCATATACAGTATTCATTTCCTTTTCCCTTAATCTGTTGCTTCAAAGGCAGTTAAGAGTGGTATCTGCATGCTAAGCAAGTGTGACCCACCTTCCAAGCATCAGCAAGGTAAACACAGAGAGAATGATGTCAAAGCTAATGACTAGGAAAATAATGAAAACATTCTTCTTTTCAGGCCCTAGGAAGAGAGCAAGCATCTCTGAGACTCTATCTGCCTGAATGAGAAGATAGAAAACAAAACAAGGTGTTAGACCTCAGGGATATTTTCCTTTCCGGTTCTTGGCCCTATTCTTCTTGGCTAAAATGGAAAAGCAGAAGTATTATGGCTTCTCTTAAGGCTTGGGTCTAAAATGTCCCCCCAGGTCTCATGTGTTGATGAATTATTCCCCAATGCAACAGTATTCAGCAGTAGAGCCACTGAAGGTGACTGGATTATGAGGACTCTGTCCTCATTAGCAGAGAACTCATTGAAGTATTCATAGCTTAATAGACCATTGATAGGTGATGGGAACTCAGAAGGTAGGGGCTCCCTCCCTCCTAGGGAAAGAGGTAGGCCCTGAAAGGTACAGAGGGTTAGTTTGTCCCTAGAGTAACTCCTCCCTCCTCCTCTCTCCCTCCTTCCCTCTTTGGCTCCTGGCCACCACAAGGTAGGCAGCTTTGCTCTCCCAACATGATGGTCTGCCTTGCCAGAGGCCCACAGCTATGGAGCCGGCCAATCGTGGATTGAAACTAAAACGTGAACCAAAAGAAGTCTTTTATCTTTAATTTGACTCTCACATATTTTTATCATAGTAAAATAATCCGAAAAGCACATAACACAGGCCTCCAGTGGGGGCAGAATAGCAAGGAAGTTACCCAATATTGGTGAAATATCCATTAATATTAGCCTCTTCAAAGTTCTAAGCCGGGCCTGGTGGATGCGCATCCGCTTGATAAAGTTTTCTCAACATTTTCCTCTTTCACTTTTTGTCCAGGGTATAATATGTTGCCTCCTTGATGATTAATTTCTAGTCGACTGAGATTTTGACTAACTGTGTGCCACCACTCACATTGCTTAGATATCAATCTAATTTCCTCACACCGATCCATCCCACATGACTTCGGTCACCATTTTTTTTTATCAGACTTTCACTGAGCATAAATTTCATGAAAAATTTGCAACATCCACAACACCCAGGGTAACTTAAGGTTTAATCAGTCCAGCATGGATATTTTCCAAATCAGTGATAATGACACGAGGTAGGTAGAGTTTTCGACCAATAGATGGAGGAACAAATCTTTGTTTTTTTACATCTGAAGAGTCAGAGGTATGCATATGTGCATTTGTGACAGCATACAATCCCACAGTGATTTAATCACACTGAGTCCCATGTTGGGAAAAATTTATTCGAAGCCTGTTTAATGAATTATTGAAAATAATTTTGTCTACCAACATTGTCCTGCTGTAGATATGAAACAAGAAGACAATGAATAGGACTTTGATATAGGACTGAAGATTCCAGGCACATTAAGATAGAGTCCCTGTAGCTTCATAGTTGGTGAGTATTTATTTACTACAAATGAGTAAAGTATCTCAAAGCCTTTAATTAATAAGTGCCAAAATATATAGACTAATAATTATATTCTGCATAAAATACACTAACACTGAATGTGCATGAGGCAATTATACTCATGGATTAACTTTTCAAAAGCGAGCTACGCTTGGAGTGAGTTATGCCTGTTTATTAAGGGTATCAATTCTTTCAGATCAGCAGGGTTCTAATAGGACAAAGTTAGTGTGTAATTTCTTTTGTGCAATCAGAAGCAGTCTCAAGTAATCTTGTCGAAGGGCAAACATCCTAGCTGGGGAAGGCCTTCCAGGTAGCTACAAATTATATTTTGGTGACCAGGTGTAGGGGTTATTTCAATCAAAAATAAAAAGACTGAAGCTGGTGCAAGGTTGCCTGAGATATATTTCTCTATGACACCACAAAGGAAGATTATCCTTAGAGAAAACTGCAATTCTTTTGAAGGATCACAAGTGAGAGGATTTCCCTTAAAGATGTTAGAGACTTTGCAAGTCCCACAAACAATTAGCTGCAATCATGTAATCAGTCATCTCCAAATGCTATCCCACCTAGGCTCCGATAACTTCTACTTAATGCTTTTGTCAGGCAACTTTCCCTAAGGGAATTTCTGCCTGAAGAAAGTAAAGGGAAATAGACATATGCTAAGAATCTTCCTTGTTAAGGGATTGAAATAACAAGCAAAAGACAATTAGCACATATAATCAGTGCTTTGGAAATCTGCTGCATTCAGGGTTTAAAAATTTTCTTTTTTAAAGATGATTAACACCATACTGTCACATTTACTTTTCAAGGGGTATCAACAGAAATTCCTCATTATATGTTTTCAAATCATTTGTTTTCATTTGTAAACTAAGGTTTATAAATGTTTCTCACTGGATAATTAATTGCCACCCTGTCATGTAAGTAGTGGGAAAGGAAAGAAAATTCTAGTCTCTAAAAGTTAACCTCCATTTTTCTTACTCTTTTTTTCTTTTCCTAAAACTTTGGCTACAAAAAAGAATGGAGAAGGCACAACTAGTGGTTTTGATTGATTGACAATAGGTTCTCCTGCCAGTTTATGCTCAAAATTTGTACATGGAAATTTGGAAGAGTTTACCTCCATAAATTAAATAAAAATCCAAGTGCTCCCCTGACTTTATTAACTGTAATAGCATTTATTATGTGTCATTTCTACATATCAGATATAGCTTTTATCTCAAAATAGAACATGTCCTCATTACTTTCTGAGACCTGTTTCATAGTAAAACACCTGCCAACGCTCAAAAAAAAAGCTCTTTAAAACTCTGAGTCTATATTTAGTACACAAAGCTTTTGTTGAATACATTACCATACTCTTTGTCAAGCACTTGGTTCTAACCTACAAGGTGAGGATGAGAGAGGTGACAGAGAAAGAGAACTAACATCTCCATTCAGAGAAACTCCCAACGGCTGAACCAAAGGTAGTAGTCTAAACTCAAGAAAAGACCCTGGAAAAACTTCAAATCTTGAACTAATCCAGTTCTTCAGCTCTGGATGCTAAAGCTGAAACAGATAATATGGGCTATCAAGTGCTTGAAATACGATCTGTGAAACCGAGGGACTGAGTTAAATTTCGGTTGCTGCGTATTTCTATTACTACTTCAATAGACTCCAAAGGCTAAGTGGCTTCCACGTTGGACAAGAGCCCCTTCCTTCTTCCTTCCCAAGTGAGCTTTAGGGCACAGCCAATGAGATAAATTCAAGAGAATTAAGAACATGAAAGACATTTGCAATGACTAAAATTTCCAAAGTTTCCTGAAACCAACCACAAACAATGACACACATTCCAAGGGAAAGTGATCAATAAAACAAATTCCCCCCAAAAAATCAAAAGCATTTGAAAGGACTTAAATTATTCTATGGGAGCTAAAAGTATGAGAAAGACCCAAAGTGGCACAAAAGAACAGCCAGGGAATACACATGTCAATCTGACCTCTCAGTGAGCAAGGATTCTTCCTGAACAGGAGCCGTCCAAAGAAAGCTTGTTTAGATGTAATCAACAATTAATAAAAAGGGGCCACTGAGCAAGATGGCATGATTGGAAGTACTTTGGAGATCTTCCTGCCCACCTGCTTTCAGCATCATGCACCCACTCGATGCAGAGGGGATGAGTGGGTACTGGGTGCTAATCAAGTATATTGGATTTTTATCGCTATGTTAGCAAGTTAGAGTATGACCTTGCGAAGCACATTGCACTCGCTAGCTCACTGGCTTCATCTATTTAAAGAAATGGTAATGAGGCTTGGTTTCAGGTGCGTTGGGAAGCCTCGGATGAAAGTGTAAGATATAATCATCACTTGTTCCCTTTTTCCTTTTCCATCAGGCCATGCCTTGCTCTTCAGTTAATAAGACCAATTGCTTTCAAACCACAGTCTAGTTTCTTGTTATAGAATTGTTCTTTGAAAACAGTCCAAGTTAACACTTTTTAAAGCTGCTTTGGAAATGTAACAATTGGAGCTAAAATTAGTGTTGTCCATGCACTCCTTAAAAAAAAAGGTCCTGAAATATTTAATGTAGGAACCTGAGTATGTGAGAAAGTCTTTAAAATCTAAGGAAGTAACGGGAGTACATTTTGAATTTGTGATAATATGAACTATTCTTAATTAAATTTCAAATGATTCTGGCCACAATTGCAAGTTATTGTAATTTTTAAAGTTCTCTTTTCTGCTTGCCATATTTACCTTTGAAAATTCGTTTGGCCGCTAATTTGAATGCTACTCAAGAATAATTATTTTTGAAATACAGTACTGCTACAGTGTATACTGTATATTACTTGATTGTGTAAATTTGTCCTATTTATTTATCTTTTAAGTTTTATCCACTTAGCAGGCTTTGTATAGTATTTACTAAAAATCCAGCATAAGTATTCTATAAATATTAACTCATTTAATCAGCAGCCTTATAGAGTAGATACCATCATTACCTCCAAAGTATATGCTACAAAGAAAGTAAAGTAAAAAGAGGTTGATAAACTTACCTAGGCCATGGGGTTCCTAATGGTGCAGTCAAGATTTAAATAATGGGTCACAGTGTCTCGTGTGTGTGTGTGTGTGTGTGTGTGTATGAACTTCTAAAACAATTTTTGTGAAAGTAACTGGCTTGAAAAACCTAGTCACATTTTTTTTTTCCTCAGAGCTGCCTCTCTGCATACCACCAGCTCACTCAGGACTCATCAGCAAAAATCCAAATGGACACCAGGCCACATCATCTATATGTGTTGTTTTTTTCATGAAGAGTTAAATCACCTCTAGAATAAGGACTGTCTTGGGAGAGGAAGTTTGTTCCAGTCTCTGTGTTTATTTTTCTCTTGTTGTTCCTAAAATTTAAGGGATAGAAATGGAGAGCAGAAAGACTAAATAAAGGAGAGTCAGGAATATGGATGAAAGGGAGAGAGAAGGGAGTAAGAGAATGTGGAAAAGAGCTGTTAGCTTTGCTACACTTCTGAAGGAGTTGGGTTCTCACAGGATAAATTTAGTAACTGCTAATTATGTAGAGTCAGTGACTTGAGTGGCTAAAGAGCAGGTTGGTCTTCAAATAAATATACCTTATTCTGCCAAAAAAGAAGCAGTCTTTAATAAGACCATTGAGCCAGTGAATAATTCTTTGTTAATTTTATTCACAGGGTGGCAAGGACAACCTGAAAAACAGAGAACAAAGCTTCAGATGGAGTCCACAAAGAACCAACCTATAAAAGAGATCAGTGCTACCGAAGGAAATGGTGTGGGAAAAGTTTGGAATTTGTATCCTAACACTATCTCCATTTAGAACATTCTAAAATAATCTCTCTACTCTGATTTGAAAGTGAGCATGTAAATATCTGAAATTTTTAATTGCTGGTAATGTAATTTTTAATATCGTTAGTTTGCATATACATATGCCTTAAAACACCACCATGCTTAAAAATAGTAAATATACAGCTATGTATATATGCATGCATATATATATCTCACATAGCAATATACTTACTTGTTTCACATTTTAATTTTTAACTTTTAATTAACTAATTATTAGGCTCAGAAATCAAGAAGAGATTTAAGCACAAAATTTACATTTATTTCTTCTCAAGAATACATTGAAGTGGCAGAATATGGAAGCAGTACGTGTGTGCATCAATATACAGAGATCTTAAAAACATGGATCTGAGTAAAAACAACCAATTTGAAAAAGAAGTATTTTCCAATCACAGTGTAATAGTTATGTAAATGAAAATTCTCAAAGCAATACTATTTATGGTTTACAAGAACATATGAAATAAAATTTGAGCATATGAATAAAAAGGATGTATATCTAATTTATATGAGTGATTGCCTCTGGAAAGGAAGAAAGTAAGATTGGGAGCAGGCACTAAGGGGACTTCAAATTTGTCTTTTTTTAAAAGAAACTATCTGAAACAAATTAAAAGAATAGTTAGTTCTGGGTGGTAGAGATGCATGGATGCCTGTAACTTTTCTTATTTGAAAAAGTATGGAATAAACTTAATGGAGAAAGCGACAGTGGGATATATACAACCCAACAACAAAGATAAGAGCTATCGCCCAAGGAAGCCTCTTAAACTCAATGGAGAAAAGAGCCGTCTTACCAAAGGAAGCCCCCAAATCCAATGAAAATGTGAAACTACAAATCAAAAGAGAATAATAGGAGTGGATGGGAGATAAAATCATCATGATTAGTATATGACTGCTTATGAAACAGCTGGACCAGCTGGACCCCAACTGTGCTCCTTGATAAAAAATGTTAGCACTCTATTAATACAGTGGAAATCTTAAAAATTTCCAGAAAGAGATAAACGAGGTCGCTTACAAAGGAAGAGGGAAGATTTACATCAGCCTTCTCAGCAGGATTGCTGGATGTTGAAGGACAATGTTGTCATGCCTTCAAAGGACAGAGAGAAAAGGAATTTTAATATGAAAATATCTAACCATCCAGCCTATAAATAAAAGGTGAGGAGAAACAGAAAACAGACCCCCAGAAGCATAGAAACTCATGACTTCTACTCCTGATATTTCCAGTTGCTAAAAAGACAAAAAATACATGGAAAGGCTTCTTGAGGAGGAATGTGAAAAATAAAGTATCTTTAAAAGTAATTAAGTGATATAGAATTTAAATTTAAAAAGAGAAATTAGAGATTCCATTAGACTGAGATGTTTGAAAGGTTTTTTGTTAACTATTCAATTATTTATGATGCATGATTTAATGATGTAAAGGTACATGATTATATTATCTTCACTACTGGATCAAACACCCTTTGCTCTATCTACAGTATATAAAATATCCCAATGTAAGCCAACACTGTAAACAGAGACTTAAATATAACATTTAAACTTAAGTAACCCTTAAGACAATGTATAATTTAACTAATTTTCACTTTTTACAGAAAAGAACTTAAAGTTTGACAGAGCAAATACAGTCATGTAGGTAAATTAATAAGTAGAAATAAAGTGGAGAGAAGAGTCGGAGTAGTTTAGTTCAACTTCTTTGCAGGGAGCCAATAACTCTATATGAAGTCAGTAAGTCAAGAAGTAGAAATTGGAATTTATAATTTAAATTATAATTGTAATCCTAAGAAAACATTCTGTAAGTGTTTACATCAGAAGATTGAAAAGAGGGGCTTTTATTTCTAATTTTAGAACTCTAATTAAAAATGAAGTTTTCCATGGTAACATATTACTTTAATAAAATCAAAATTTTTTAAAGCTTTACTTTTAAAGTAGATAAAAGACTTTCAGAAGTACAAAGAAACTGATAATTATATGTCCTTCTTCTGCATCACAAGTAGTTTGCAGGAAAAATACAGGAACCATAACTTAATAAACCACTGAAAAGTTTTCAGGAATACAAGATAAATCTCTAAGTGATTAAAAAAATTGTGTCCTGAAATATGAGTTGAAAATAAACATGAAAGTTAGCATTGCTTGCACTTCTAAAAACAGGAATGAAATCAGATTAAATTCTGGAATAAGGAATAATTCAAGTTGAGATTCAAAGATTAGGATGGAGCACTCATGTCTGTGGTTGTGACCACTCAGTAAATTTCAGTAGAAATAAATTCAAATGTTCTCTGGAGGACAGCAACCCAAATTAATGCTGTAGGGATTCCCAAACATTCAATTCAGTCGAATACTTATTAAAAATTATAAAAACATCTCATTTTTAAAAAGTGTACATTATAATGTTTTAAAAATGTTTTAAAAAGTGTACATTATAATGCAAAAAGTAGCATTATATTTTGGCATTAATAATGAATCAAGATCAAAAGTATATCACTACATAGCACAAAGGATATGGATATGGAATTGTGGTATAATATCTTCTAATATTTTATATGGAGTAGAAAAACTAACTCTTAACTGTGATAAGTTAAGGATGTGCATTATAATCCCCACAGTAAATATAATATATACACAGATACACAGGAAAGATTTACTTTTTTTTTTAACCTTTTTTTTTATTTTAAAGAGAATAAAATAAAACAAAACAGAATGGAACAAAGCAAATCAGAACAGAACAATGCAAGCCACACAGGACTTCAAAACAAGACAACAGGAAATCAACAATGGCTGTCCATTTGTCTTGAACTTTTGGAAAGGTGTACTTTTGAAAGGTCATCAGAGGAACAAAAATGAAATCTTGAAAATATTAACAGGTAAGAAAGGAGAAACAGAAAAGTGATAGGACAAATAAAAACAAAAAGAGTAAATGGTTCACTAAAATCTAACCATAATAATGATTACATTAATTTTTTTTTTTTTGCAGCACCAGGAATTGAACTCACAACCTTGCATTTGCCAGGCAGGCAGTTAGGCCACTCAGTTAGATCCCCAGCCCTTGTCTTTTTGAGACAGGGTCTCAGGCTGGCCTTGAGCTCACTTTGTGCCCAGGTTGGTCTCGAACTCACAATGATCCTCCTGTCTCAGCCTCCCGAGTACTGGGATTGCAGGCATGTGCCACCATGCCCAGCTGATTACATTAAAATTAAGTGGACTAAACACTACAAATAAAAGGCAAAGATTTTCTGACTGGATAAAAGCATAAGGCTTTTATTGTATATAACTTTTTATTGTATATATGAAATACAATTTAGGTGGATTGAACATAAAAAAGATTATTTATCCCACAAAACATAGCATAGAAAGCTAGATGTTTACATTAAAATCAGACAAAGTAATTTTTGAGACAAGAACTAAAGGTCATTTTACAACTTAAAAACTTGGATTCATTAGGAAGATAACAGTAAAATGTGCATGAATTTAATAATATAGACTCAAAATATAAGACAAAACTGATAAATCTAAAGGGAAAACTAACTATATCCATAATAGCTTTTGGAAATTTTTAACACCCTTGTCTTAATTGATAGAATTATGCAGCAAAGAAGGCAAAGAGAAAGGTTATAAACCAAATGATTTTAACATACTGAGTCCAAGAACAAAAGAAGGCTCACATATTCTTTCAGAGTGTAAAAGGGCTAGTTCATCAGATTTGATAACATGTTGAACCATGAAATAAGACTCAATGAATTACAGAAGACTGAAATCTCCCAGACAGCAAGAAAAAAACTTAAAAACTTCCAAATATCTGAAAATAAACAATTGTCATCTACATAATCAATGGATCAAAACAAAAGTTATTACCGAAGAAATGAGAAAGTATTGCTGAAAGATAATAAATATATCAAAATATATGGTATAATACTCAAGTGATCTTCAAAGGAAGATGTACATTTTAAATTGATTATGTTTGAACAAAACGCTTATTTGTTTGCAGTAATACACATTTTCACCTGAAGAGCATAGACAAAGAAAAACAAAGGAAATCAAAAGTACGGAGAAGGAAATAATAAAGGGTAGAAATTAATGAAAAGGGAAAAAATCAACAAAAATTTAGTTAGATAAACTAAAATTTTGTTATTTGAAGAGTGATTTTTTTAAATTATAAGCCCCTCTACAAAATCATGAAAAAACACAAATCATCAGTATTAGAAGTAATAGAGGAATTATCAATGTAGATCTTTTAGAAATGAGGAAAATTTTTAAAGGAACAATTTTATTGCAAAATATTTGACTACTTTGATAAAAACAAAATTTTAAGAAATATTAAAAAGCAAAAAAGAATGTGTCAGCATGAGAAAAAATGATATGGAAAAACAAATGACAGTTCTAGACATGGAGACTGCATATTTCAGAATATTATATGTATGAGGTGTTATGTAACATTAACATTATATATGAAAAAATGGATACAAAGAAATTCATGTTTAGATATACTTTAGTGAAAATTCATGATCTAAGAGATGATCTTTAAAGAAAAAAAGAAAGAATACACAAGTCTTCCAAAAGGAAAAACAATTTGACCTACACCATACATTAAAGTTGCCAGCTTTATTAGAAACACAGGAAGCAGGAGAAGATAAAATATTTTCAGTGTGCTGAGATTTAAAAGTTATCATCCTAGAGTTATATTCTCATTAAACTTTCTTTTAAGTATGGGGGTCGAATAAAGACATTTTTATGCAAAAAGCGGAACAAAAAGTGGTTGTTATCTCACCTCATTCTGTGGAGTCCATATACCCTTGATATGTAAAGTACACAAATGTCATACACAGAAGAATAATTACCTTCTGAGCTCCTGCAAGAACTTAGAACATCCTAAGCAAAATATCAATCCAGACTTATTTTTAAATGTGTGACCATGTAGCAATATACGTAAACAAACTGAGTCTGTCTCGAAACCACAAAGCGATTTGACAATAGAAATCTTTAAATACAATTCATCACATTAGTAAAGAAAAAATCATAAATTGTCTAAATGAAGAAAACCTATTGATAAAATTGATTTACTCACAATAAATCATGCTAGGAAATGTCCTGAACTCAATAAATGGTCACATCAAAAGTCTGGATCAAAAACATTCTTAACAGTAAAATGTTAAAAGCAATGTTTGTGAAGTCAGGGTCAGGAGCTATATGTTCATTAACTGCTTCTTCCCTCATTTCATTGGAGACCCAGCTTGTGTAGGAACACGCAAAAAATAAATTTTAAAATATAAAGACTCTGATAGAAAAAAATGGCATTTTCCAGAGACAACATAGTTACTTCCACAGAAAACCTCAAATTATTGAGAGAAATCATTTAGAATTAATAATACATTTTGGTCATTTGACCACAAATAAGATCAATACATAACATTCATATCATCAAGAACAATGGAGGAAGTATAGATTAAAAAATAACACTTAAGAAAGCAACAGAAACATGTAATATCTAAATAATTAACAAAAATGTAGAAGACCATTATGGATTCAGTATTATACCCTTAATGACTGACATTAGAGCAGTCATGACTAAAGGAAGATATACATTTAGGGATGGGAAGACCCACTGTCACAAAAGATACAATACTCTCCAAATGTACCTAAAGAGTAAACCTCATTAGGGGCATTGGTTTTTGTTTTTCAAGATACTTGCCAAGAGGATTCTAAAATATAGCAAAGACTACTGTAAAGGATTAATAGGTTTCTAGGACCTCACCAGCAAGACCCATTCTAGGCTCCAACAATAAAAGTAGTGCAACATTATTTCAGGTATACACAAAATAATACAATGGCACTGAATAAAGAGGCCAGAGAATTGAACTGTGACCGAGATGGCAATTGCAGGTCTTCAGAAAAAGAGAAGGATCTCCAAGAACATGCTTTGAGATGGTTGGTTAGCAATACGAGGAGAAATGAGATTTGAAGAAGGTCAATTGCATTAGCTACGATTAGTTGCAAGCAGGAACTAATGGAATCCAGGCTCCATTTAAAAGATGTGTCCACTTACGTTGGTTTTCACGTAAGTATAGCTGTAGTATTGCTGTAACAAGTGACTACTAGTTTGATGGCTTAAAAACTGGAAATTTGTTGTCTCACAGTTCTGGAAAAGTCTGAAATACATGATGTCTGGTCCTTGCAACTCCAGAGACTCTCAGTAGGGATTCCTCCTCTGGCTTCATCAGTTTCTGGCGGCGTCCCATTCCTGGGCTTGTGACTGCAATGCTCCTAACTCTGCCTCTCTCCCCTCCCACCACAACAAACAAAATTGAATGTTTTGCCCTATCCAGATAGTCCAGAATGGCTTGCTTTGGATGACTTCAAGTTAATTAGAAGTGTAAAGACTCAATTTCCAAATAAGGTCATAGTCATAGGTTCCAAGTGGACACGTGTTGAGAGGAGGGGTAATATTCAGGTACCACAGTAGACACATCCACATGTATTTTATTTTATTTTATTTTATTTTATTTTATTTTATTTTATTTTATTTTTTGTCTTTTTGAGTCAGGATTTTACTATGCAGCCCAGGCTGGCCTTGAACTCACAGTGATGCTCCTGCCTCGGCATCCTGAGTGCTGGGATTATGGGTGTTCACCATCACACCTGGTCCACATGTATTTTTAAAATTACTATAAAATCTGAGAAAACATTTACAACATGTGAAGGGGGAACATAGAGTTTACATGATTTCCTTAATGAATACATACAGATAAGTAAACCACAGATAGATGTTAGAAAAGGGTATTGGCTAGATTATGATTCTCTGTGGAAGAAGATAAACAATTTGCATTTTACACTTTTTCCCATATTGTTTGAAGATTTTTCAATGACCCTATACATTTTTTAAGTGGAAAAAAATTAAGCTCTTTTCATGTTCAAACTAAAGTGCTATTGACTAATTATTTTTTAAAAGTCTAAGTTTTGAAATCTTTGCTCGCATTTCAACTTAGGTTGACAGAGTTTTAAAGAGAGGCTAATAATGTTTCACAGCCTGGAGTGTCATGGCTGTCCCCCTGAATGGCGGGCAAAGGTTCTGTCCTTTCTGGACTGTTTATGGGGTAAATTACCTCCTCACAGCAGAAAGCACAGGGCTGAGACTTACAGTCTAAGGACTGTGGAGTATTTGCAAGTCTTTGTGAAGACTTTCTGGGGGGAGACAGAAGGGCATAAGAAGAATTTTCAACAATTATCTCAGTAGCAATGGCACTCTTGTTTAACGAAAGCGTTATTGGAAGGAATATGGCAGGTGACCTTATCTTCACTGTTAAACACAGAAAGATATGCTAAAGATGGGATCTGGTGGGTCAACCGCTCATTAGGGGAGGTCTGAGATTGAACCAAGGTCATGGCTACCAGTCTTGCATCACCAGAGGATGTGCCAGTGAACTACTGGACTTTTTATGACTGATAGAGACCTGGGCAGCATATTCAAAAAGTGGCAGCTTTTCCCAGGCCAGTAGTTATCACTCTGTGACATTTTTACCAACTGCCAGGATGGCATAAGTGGTAACTATTCCAGGTTCCTTCCACGGTACTAGGATAATTTAAATAGGTAAATACAGAGCTTTGGAAGCTTTTTCTACTTCACTTATCCTCCTGTGAAAGCAATGGTATTTATTTTTGGCAAAGCAGATGTTGGGGAGATCTTTGTAGTTATTAAAATCTCTATTCAAAAATAATATTTTCTTCAATTTAATTACAGAACAATATAATTGTCAGAACAATTAATTCTCAGAGCAAATAATTGTAATTGTGGTTTATTCTCAAGTCCATGGATTAGGGTAATTGATAAACACACTTACTTATTAATTCCAGATTATGACAGCTAGAGATATTATATATAAAATGATAAATGTAGCAAAGAAAAGATAGAGAACAGAGAGGTAAATTTGTGAAAGATAAAAATAGACATTGATAAGATAGAAAACTAACAGAAAATAGAGCTGAGAAACATTAAAAGTTAGAATAGACAAATCTGATAGAAGATGATACAAATATTGGGAAAGCAGCATTGCTATAGATATAGAAATGATTTAAAAATTATAAGAGACTAGTATGTACAAACTTGTACAAATATGTTTTAAAATGTGCAGGAGAGAAGTTTCAGTGAAAATATACATTACCAAAATTGATTCAAGAGGCTTTAAAATACTTCCATACAAGGAAGGTTTACAAAGACTGAATTTGAGACATTAGCAAACCAGTTTAACTCAAAGTTGCTAAATATAACTCAATAAATTAGGTTGATTAGTTCTACTCATGGAGGGCTGATATAATATCAATTATGATCAACTAGTTAACCAGGGCTAAAAGGTTTTCTTTATATTAACTGAAGTCTTTTGCTCCTGGTTTGTCTTCCTCTCCAGCTGTCTTATTAGTTTTTCTCCAATTATCCTCCTTATCTTAACATCCCACGTGTGGGGTCACAAGTGTACACAAGCCTGGTTTAGTCCTAGTCAAAGAGGCGTGAGATCCTCATCCCATCACCACAGCAATTGGGGCCCAGGAGGATTCAGGACCCACACTGAGCTTCTGAGAATCTTGTCCTGGGAGCTGTGTGTGGACTTTGGAAGACATGGTTATCTCTAAACTCTACTAAACAAGGAAGCAGGAAGGCTGGGAATGCCCGTGGCCGTAACTTCATGCCACACAGAGAGAACTTATTTGCAGTATTAGAGGAAGAAGTAAACACAAGAGTGAAAGAGACGAGTTAACATCAGAGGCAGATCAGGAAAAACTGTTTTACATCCTATGTGAAGTGGGGTTCTCTTCTGGTCTTCTCACTTACATGAACCAACCAACTTAACTTTTATGGTTGTTAAACTGCTGACATTACCAATAAAAGGCCTCCTGTGTATATCTTCCTGAAACCCATCTCGCTTCTGCCAGACTTCCATAAGGAACTGATTCAGACAAAGCCCTAGCATCACCAACTTTTTTTTTATCTTACTGTCTCCAGTTACCCAATCTCAACCTACTCCCTTGAACTTCAACCATTCATTCCCATAGTCACGATCTGACCCTTCTCGTTACTGAGCGTAGGGTCCCACTATGAAATCCTATCCCCTAATTATCCAATCTTTATTTACGTAGAGAAACAAATAGTTAATAGTAAGTGAAGTGTGAAAAACCAGCAGAATAGATTTCATAATATAATCAGCTATATAGTTTATTAGCTGTAAAGTTACTAAAAATCATGTAAAACACGTAAGTAACATTAGTTATAAAGTTATTAAAAGATTTTCTAGGCCCATATGTCTTACCATGTATGAAACTAAATTCAAGATGGATCAAAGATCTAAATGTTAAACAAAAACAATCTACTAGACGATAAAATAGATAAAGCCCTTGAAGACACAGGACTAGGCAAGGACTTTCTAAACAGAACCCAACTGTATAAGAAATAACATCAAGAATGAACAACAGGGATATTCAAATTAAAAAGCTTCTACACATGAAGGAAACAACCAATAGTATGGAGAGATAACCTACAGAATGGGAAAAAATATTTCCAACTCCTCCTCAGACAGAGGAATAATATCTTGAATATATGAAGATCTCAAAAAATTAGACAACCCAAAACAAAAGATCAATTCAAAAATTGACAAGTGAAATAAATAGACACTTCTCAGAAGAGTAAAAACAGCTAATAAATAAATGAAAAAAAGTTCACCATTTCTGCCCACTAGGAAAATCCAAGTTAAAACAACACTTATATTTTATCTTACTCTGGAAAGAATGGCTATCTACAAGAAATCAAATAATAATAAATGCAGGCAAGGCTGCAGGAGAAAAGAAAACTTACACATTGTTGATAGGAATGTAAATTAGTATAACCACCATGGAAATCACTATTGAGATTCCTCAAAAAACTAAAAGTACAAATTTCATTCAATGCAGCAATTCCCCTTTTAGGTAACTTCCCAAATGAGTTAAAGATATCACATTACAAAACAATACAAGGATACCATGTTTATAGCAGCACAATTCATAATAGCCAAATCTTGGAAGTGACCTAAATGTCCATCAACAGAGGAATGGGTAAATAAAATGTAGTACTTATACATAACGGAGTGCTACTCCACCATAAAGAAAAACAAACTAGTTATTTGTGGGAAAATGAATGCACCTTGAGGCCGTAAGATTGCATGACATAAATCCAACACATGAGCTTAAATATTGCACAGATTCTTTAGCATGGCATACCCAAAACACGAATGAAGAGCAAGTTTAAAAATTGACAATAGAAAAGAGGGAAATTTTTTGCAAATAATAGAGGAAGGAGGAAGACAATGGAAAGGAGTTGAAAAAAGAATTAAAGTGTGTCATGTACACGCACCAGTTCTCCATGAGGAATGTAGCCATTGTATACTGCAAAAATGTAGTAATAAAAAAATTTGAAAAAGTCATTAAAAGATTTGTATTTGAGTTAGCAATACTGAAAGAACCCTCTGTTTTCTATGCTATCTCTAGTATACATATGGCATATGAAAGAATAGATCCTGTAGTGACTCTCGCTGTACCTATTTTATGTGGTAATATATATTGATTAGTGAATATGTGGTAATATATATTGATTAGTGAATATGTGGTAATATATATTGATTAGTTTTTAACCCAAAATAAACCAAAAGAGAAAATCATATCATTCCATTCCTACCGAATCTAAATATAATTAATCTTTTTTAAACTTAATTTTTTTCAGCCTTATGATCCAATTTGAGAAACATATAGGACTAATTGAATCTTATCAGCAATGAAATGTTCTGAGATGGCATTGGGATAACAGAGAGGTAAAGAGCTGGGCCACTGTTAAGCATAATAGCATCCCACTTAAAAGCTTGAACGCACCAGCAATCTGCTGTTGCCATATTGATTTCACTTAGCCCTTTTGGATGGAATAGCAGGGAGATTTTCCAATGTAGAATCAAGGCAGATGGTGGGGAGGTTGGAAATAAAAAAAACAGTCTCACAGTATAATGGAAGTCAAAGCAAAGCTTTTTGAAAAATATTATTATAATTCCATGACAAACAACCGACACCAAACCAAAAACATCTATTAGTCCCATGGCAAGAATCAATGGCATACAAACCTTCAGGCCTTCAGTGATGTTCACTAGCTATTTACTTTTTATCCATGAGGTCAGAGCTAGCAGGACTATTGATATGACTCCCATATAGGTATGTCTCTAAATTACTTTATAAACCAAATACCTCACCATAAACTAGATTAGATTTTCAGGGAATATTTTTACCTAAAATTAGAATTTTCAAAATAGCACTTAATTATAGAGCAAATGTTTAAATGTCATATTTTTTAGTCATAATACAATTATTTATATTTTGGAACCAAGAATTTAAATGATGCTTTATGATTTCACATGGCATTAATGCAGAAGTCAAAATTATGTTCTTGAGATGCAAAAAGATGGAAGCCCACCATCATATGGAAATCACCTTCAGCTTTATTCTACCCAAGCATTAAAAGAACTAGTTTAAAACAGTTCACTCTA